>JAWPHD010012596.1:0-74680 GCA_037043455.1 Cyrtodaria siliqua
TGTAACAATAGTCTGTGTGGTAAGATGAATATATGTGTGAAGTGTCATGAACATAGGTCAAATACTTCTTACGTTATGGCTAGTTATGAGCCTGGTTAGGTTGCAGGTTAAAGTTTTATGAAAGGGTGCATAACTCTTGTCAGAATGGAAGTCATGTGTAACAGCATTCCTTCGGTTAAGATGAAGACGTGTGTGACATTTCATGAACATGTGTCAAATACTTTCAAGTCAAGTCAGGCGAAAGTGTGACGATCATGCTATGCAGGCGACACAAAAACCGAGTGTTTTATTTAGGCTCGTAAATGGATATTTCTTATTTCTAGCTCTGCATTCTAGCGCAAGATTCAAACAATGTGAAAATTACAGTAAATATTAGCTTTTAATTTCCCTGGCTATACATTTAGTGATGGGCATTGTTTAGATCAATGAGTACCATAGCTTAGATTTCCTCACCCCCGATGAACAGCCAAGTAAAAGATATGAATTTTTGTGTGTCCAGTGTGTCCAAAACCCTGAGAATTGAAACCCACTAATATTTACTGTGTTGTATACCAGGGTATACTGTCATGTACCTGTCATTATTGATATAAAACTGCAGATATAGAAACAAACTACCAGACAAGGCGGATATAAAAGCACTTAAACTTTAATACTTTATTGCAAGTATGTTACAATACATGTATACAACTTCACAATATTACTAGCAACCTATGCAGATGGATTGAACTACAAGTTATAAAATTGGTCACAGCTTTCTCCATCCAGTGTGGCTCCAACATATGAATATCAATTTTGAAACTAACAAACAGTTCAATATAAATTTAAAGCCTAAAAGCTGACTTGTATACTATTTGTATAACATCAAATACCGTAATGTTCGCGCTCCGTGAAATTAGAACATGAGCCGCATTTTAGAATGTCCCAAAACGGAAATGCGCCAATTTCCCAATATCTGGTTGACTTAAATTGCAGTTTATCACTGAATAAACAGAGTTGCGGCTATTTACTGCATTTAATCGCTTAATAAACTATGTAAATGTAAGAACTATTTTCTTTGTTGTTGTTTTCTACTGAAATGTTACTCGTCCTCTCGGACGACCGATTCATGGGTTTAACTCGTCCGGATTCGAATTTCACTCGTCAATACGAGCAGACTAGTGGAATATTCGTGCCCTGATGGTACATTCCAGGTGGCGATGCTGATTACCAAACTGCATGACCTTGGCACGTTCACCACTGTAGAACATCACATCTCAGACTCTCATGTCACCAGAGAGGGTGTGGCCCCCTTTAGGCCCATTTAAAACAACTGCCACAACTTATACATATTTTGTTCCCTCCATGCTATCCCTTGTTTACTATCACCATTTTAAAATAGTTTTATATTAAAATTTGCATTAATAGACTGGTCATTTCTTATAAACCCCACACCACACACGTTTCCACCTATGATGTTCTCTAGTTGGAAAGTACATTCTCTGTTTTTAAATAATTATTTCCATGCCTTACCATGTATTTAGTCATTTCTGTTTCTGTGGCCCCACTGTCATTTTCTGACTTACAGACTAAATAAGTATGGAAGGTTATTCCCGTAGGCTTACTTTACACAAAACTTGTTTGGAAGGGATGCAAACATGGGATTCTGGGGCAGGCCACTTTTTACCATGGACACTTCCGTTGAACAAACTTGATAGTCTAAGGTTCAATTACTAATAATTTCTGAAAAACACTCAACATATGTCCATTGATTCTTGAGAAGAGACAAACTCGTTGGCCATTTTCCACCCCATAGTGAGGGACTTCACTTGGGACAAACTTGATATTCTAAATTTAAACAACTCAAAAAATGTATAACTGTTCCTCATTTGTTTGCAGTTTCCATTCCATATCTCTATATATAAAAACACTGGGCCCCTTTGGCGGGGCCATTTTCATGCCAGAGACTGTATCTGAACAAACTTGATAGTCCAGAAAATAGTAGATATTACCGATAAGTATCAATTCTGAAAAACAACTGTCAAATTATGTCCAATGATTTTGGAGAATAAGTTTGCCATATATACTGATTTTGAAACAAAGGAACTGAACAAACATGATAGTCTTATGGTATAACAATCACGTCTGAATAAGAACTGTTGAAATCTGTTGAGCAGTTTTTGGGAACACATTTAAAAATTTGGGATATTTTTAGCAACAGTTACAAGTGGCCTTGACCTTGTTTTAACAAGCTTGACACAGTATGGTCCAGTGTAGTTGGGTCACTGTTCTTCCTGAGTAGATGTTTTCAGGCAGAGTTAACAATGAAGGCCCAATTGACAAACAGCAATCCCAATAGCTCAGGTATTTAATAGAGATATTCTAATAGAGGTATTATCAGGTTTTAAAACAAGAAGCCCATGTGGGCCTGTAGACGCTCTACTGGTATGATGTGATTTAAAAACAAACATGATAGAGGCCAACCCAAGAAACATATTTTCTATATATAACTCTATGTAACTTTGGGTTATCGTGGCGGCCATTCTGAATATTTGACGACAACGAAAAACTGGACAGAGGCCAACAACAGGAACATGTATGATATTTAACTAGAATGGAATAAGTGGTAATATATGTCGTTTGATAAATGTCCTTAAATTTTACCTAAGTTTAGCCATGTGGCCATCATGGATGACTGGAGGCCCCAAAAACACAAATCTGAGGGGACTTAAACCCAAAGATCATTGTGATTAAGTTTCATCAAAATCCTTCAAGCGGTTTCAGAGAAGATGTCATTTTTAAAGTTTTCCTATATAACTCTATGTAAATTTTGGGTTGCCGTGGTGGCCATTTTGATTATTCGACGATAAGTAAAAACACAAACTTGATAGAGGGCAATCCAAGGAACATGTATATGATATTTCACAAGAATGGAATAAGTGGTTTTGGAGATTTCGTTTGAAATTTTCTTAAATTTTACCTAGTTTTAGCCATGGCGGCCATCTTGGATGACTGGCAGCCGCGAAAAAAAAAAATCGTAGAGGGACTATCCCAAAGATCATTGTGATTTAGGTTTCATCAAAATCCTTCAAGATGTTTCAGAGAAGATGTCATTTTTAACATTTTCCTATATAACTCTATGTAAACTTTGGGTCACTGTGGCGGCCATTTTGATTATTCTACCATAACGAAAAACATAAACTTGATAGAGGCCAACCCAAGGAACATGTTTATGATATTTCACAAGAATGGAATAAGTGGTTTCCGAGGAGATGTCGTTCGAAATTTCTTTAAATTTGACCTAATTTTAGCCATGGTGGCCATCTTGGATGACTGGCGGCCGCGAAAAACACAAATCTGAGTGGGACTATCCTAAAGATCATTGTAATGAAGTTTCATCAAAATCCTTCATGCGGTTTCAAAGAAGATGTCATTTTTAGCCTTTTCCTATATAACTCTATGTAAACTTTGAGTCGCCGTGGTGGCCATTTTGATTGCTTGATGATAACCAAAAACACAAACTTGATAGAGGCCAACCCAAGGAACATGTTTATGGTATTTCACAATAATGGAATAATTGTTTTCGTTGGAGATGTTTGAAAATTCCTTAAATTTGACCTATTTTTAGCCATGGCGGCCATCTTGGATGACTGGCAGCCATGAAAAACACAAATCTGAGAGGGGGCCTCCTAAGTAACATTGTGATGAAGTTTATCAAAATCCTTCAAGCGGTTTCAGAGGAGATGTCGATTTTTATAAAACTGCTAACAGACAGGCAGACAGACAGACAGACGATGGACGAAAAGCGATCCCATAAGCTCGCCGGGCCCGCCTTCATTATTGTGTGCAAAGTAATTTTAACAAAACTTAGAAACTAGACATGTGTCCGCAGATGCAGATGCCACCTCCAAAACATTTAACACCTCAAAAATATTATCGTCTCTGAATCAGATGCAATTAGCATGGAAAACAATCCAGTGAAAAAAGAAAAGAAGGTAGTGACACAAGATACATTTATACATAACTTTTTAAATAACCAAAAGGCCACATCTGTAAAAGTCATTTATGGTAACAATGAAAGCAATCCCAATCTTCCTTTTGACAAATTGTGAATCATTTATTGTGGAGTTATGGGCCAGACATGATTATGACATTAATAGTGACCTTGACCCTGGGTTGGCAGAGTGAATTATTCATTGCTGAGTTATGGGCCAGACATGATTTTGACATTCACTGTTACCTTGACCCTAGGTTGATATTGTCTCCATGTGGTAAATCTTTCTGCCACTGTATTTGTATTGAAGCTATCCACTACATATTGCAACCCAATACCCATGACATATACCAGTACCTCCTTCATGTTGACATTCCTGGAATAGCCCTTATGTTATTTTGATAAGATTATGAGTCTGAAATATATCAAACATGCTTGTGCCTTGTGGCCAATTTGCTGTAAAAAAACATTTCTATTCAATACTTTAGGACGGCAAACATAATAATTATATGCCCATAACTTTGGTTGGTTTAAACATATTTTTTTTGTTTAAGTTTTACATACATTGTTCAAATCATATTAAAAAAGAATAATAACAAACAAGATCTCGGTCTAAGGGTGTCTCGCCCACCGCGGCACACTGCATATGAAATATATTATTAAATTTGTGCTTAAATGATGTCCACCAAAGACAACACTTATCAAACAAATAAAAGCGAAGTAATCATAAGAAGTTAAGTTACTGAGGTTAAGTGGTTTAACCAGGGTGTAGTTTTGGGAAAATAATGCAAAATATGACCTTGACCTTGGTATTTTTTGTCGTTCAGCGATGTCCACCAATGCCAACAATACATATGACCAAGTATCAAACAAAGAAAATGAGGCAATCAAAGACATAAAGTCAGGCAATCATAAAGTAAACTGAGGTTAAGTTACCTAACCAAGGTTGTTACCCAATTAAAGTTAAGTTTGGGGAAATAACGCAAAATATGACCTTGACCTTGGTATCTTTTGTTAACCAGCAATGTCCACCAATGCCAACTAGAGCTGTCGCCTTTTAAGGTCGACAAATAACCCCCCACTACCAGTCACCCCCCATTTCCCACCCTACTGTTTGAGTAAAAATTGAGTGGAATGGGATTTTCATGATCGCCTTGGTGGCCTTGACCTTTGACCTACTGATCTCAAAACCAATAGGGGTCATCTTTTCATCAGAGGCAGTCCACCTTTGCTTCCGGGGGAAAGGAGTTATGGAGCGGCAAGATGTTTTCATTACCTTGAACTTTGATCTACTGACCTCAAAATCAATAGGGGTTATCCTCTCACCACAGGCAGTTCGCCTATGAAGTTGAATGAGCTTTGCTTCAGGGGAAGAGGAGTTATGGAGCGGACAAGGTTTTTCATTATCCGATGCCGGTGGCCTTGACATTTGACCTACTGAATCAAAATCAGAAGTGGTCGTCCTCTCACCACATAAAGTTCACCTATGAAGTTTCATGAGAGTTGCTTCAAGGGGAGAGGAGTTATGGAGGGGACAAGGTTTTTCATTATCGGGTCCCGGTGACCTTTGACCTACTGAACTCAAAATCAATAAATGTCGTCCTCTCACCACATACAGTTCACCTATGAAATTTCATGAGATTTGCCTCAGGCGGAAAAGGGTTATGGAGTGGACTAGGTTTTTCATTATTGGGTGCTGGTGACCTTGACCTTTAACCTACTGACCTCAAAATTAATATGGGCCATCCTCTCACCATAACCAGTTCACCTATGAAGTTTCATGAGATTTGCCTTTTGGGGAGAGGAGTTATGGTGCGGACAAGGTTTTTCATTATCAGGTCCCAGTGACCTTGACCTTTGACCAGCTGACCTCAAAATAATTAGGGTCCTTCTCTCACCACAGGCAGTTTATGAAGTTTCATGAGATTTGTTTCAGTGGGAGCGGAGTTATGGTGCTGACAAGGTTTTTCATTATCGGGTCCCGGTGACCTTGAACTTTGACCTACTCAAAATCAATAGGATCATCCTCCCACCACAGGCAGTTCACCTATGAAGTTTCATGATATTTGCTTCAAGGGGAGAGGAGTTATGGAGTGGACAAGGGTTTTCACTATCAGGTCATGGTGACCTTGACCTTTGACCTACTGACCTCAAAATCAATAGGGGTCATCCTCTCATCACAGGCAGACAACACATGGAAGTTTTATGAGATTTGCTTCAGTGGGAGAGGTGTTATGGAGCGGACAATGTTGTGTCTACATGCAGACAGACAGACAGGGTGAAACCAGTATACCCACTAAACTTCGTTTAGCGGGGTTATAACAAAACATATGACCAATTATCAAAGACATAAAGTGAGACAGTCACATAAAGTTAACTGAGGTTAAGTTACCTAACTAAGGTTGTTACCTAACCAAGGTTAAGTTTGGAGAAAATAATGCAAAATATGACCTTGAAAAATTCGAGCAGGGGTTGTTAAGATATAGTTGATTTAAAATGTGGCCGCCGCCGCCGGAAAATTGACTGCTTTATAATGTCTCGCTACCCAGCTATGTGGGCGAGACAAAAACAACTGCTTACAGAATTCTTCTCCAAGTTATCATTACTTTGGTTAATGGCTTGTTTCGATAAATCTTGCTTTCTACAGATGTCATGGTACGTCATCTGATGGCATGCTGGGCAGCATTTTAACTGATGGCGTAACATTATGTGAGGGTGCCAGTGGATATTATCAACCCGAGAATGTAATGTCGACCGAGGAGATAGCCTCAAGAGGATGTGATATTTATTTTATTATACCGAACAAATAGTTTTATGGGAAATCACATTAATAAGTATTTTTGAACATATTTATCATAGTCAAAACATCCGATAATAACAAAACAACAATCCAAATTTAACAGAAAGCAATGATGATTTCTTCAATTCTTCACCATTTATTGTTCTCAGATGCAAAAATCTTTTTTTAGACCTGAGCTTTTCAAAAAGCTAGCGGGATGATATTGTGCGCTATCACCCGCTAAGATGCGTTGAGGGTGATAGCGCAAAATATCAACCCGGCATAATTTAATAATGAAAGTACGTAGTATTTGTGTTAAAATAGTGTTGCCAATATTGCACTCTTATTTGATAGCCACTTACGGCAATTAGCACGAGAAATCTGAAAGTTTATCTACATATTCCCTAAATATGGCACAACAGTGGTTCTTACTTGGTAAATACACTTGAAATATGAACACGTACACGTTAGCACGAGAACGTCAAGACTACATTGCATCATTCAAACAAAACAAGTTCACAAGACGACATTGCATCATTCAAACAAAACAAGTTCACAAGACAAATTAACTGCACCTTGTTTTAGCTCTGCCCCAGAAGTAAATGTTGTTACTGGGAACTGAGGTTCAAGAAGATGCAAACGTTTACTGCAGGCATGTGCAGTAAAAATGTAACTATTCACAAATAACATACAGAAATAACACTTGTTTTTAAGCCTCATAATACAAGCAAAATGTTAACTTTTATAAAGTGCCCTAAACTCGGTTACCGTAACAACCATAGCAATTATGTTTGTATTTTACTTTTAAAAAAAAGAAGAGCGCCAAACGAAGAAACAGTGTGTAGACTGTAATACTAGGATGTTATTAAGTGTTTTCAAATTGGCCCAGTTAGGCCGCGGGCAAATATGACAGTCCAGGACCAATAACTGGGCCAATATAAAAACACTTAATCAATGACATTTTATTAACTAACTACTTAATATTTCTCTGTATTCCTATGTTTTAAATATCATTTACAGGTAAGAAAAAACATTAGATAATTTAATAACAAGTATCTGATTCAAATAAATCTTCCACTGTTACCGCTCGATGGTGAATAGCTATATTTCAGCGAAGTCGATGTATTATAAACCGAATTTACAAATAATCAAACCTTAATTATTTTGATTGTCTACATTATATAGTCAAACATAGCTGCGACGTTGCGTATTTTTTCTTCAAAATGGCGCCCTTAAAGAAAACAAAGCCTTGGTCATATTGGCCGTGTTGGCTTATCCAATCAGATTGCTTGAATTTCATATTGGCCGAGTTTTCTCATATTGGCTGAGTTTCTCTCCATATTGGCCTTGTTTTTACCATATGATGCATGCAGTTTCCTGCAAACCACGGCAGATATTAAGTACTTAATTAATAATAGCATGTACTAATTACTGCCGCATAAATACAAGACAACAACAAGGGCACAATTTAAACAGTGTAATACTTGAACAAGTTCCTCACTAAAGATGTATGTAAATCAGCAAGGTACATGTAAGGACAATGGGTGGAGGGTGGCAGGAGGCACTTTTTAAAAACAACGGGCACCCAGGACCTAAAAAAGAAATACCATAACAGGCTACCACCAATAAAAATAGTATTTAATTCATACTCTATTAGTATTCACTTGTCTTATAATATAGAATTTCGTATTTTCATTTACCCATATATTTTTATATGGATATTTCATGATTTCAATTGGGTAAAATAAAACGATAACATTGTACAACTTCAAATGATAGTCTGACAACATTTTTTTATTTAAGACTTGTTTCATTTCCATTTCAGTACTATGCAGGAGCATATGTTCAGTCACTGTGCCTATAATAAAAGACGTTCATCTAGATTCTGTTTCAAACTCTATTTTCAAAACCTTCTTTGGTATGCCAGAAATTTGTTTTGTTAAAATGTTCCGACTGTCAATACACTTAAATAAGGTTTGTGCCCTTGTTAATAAACGGACAACACTTAATACTCGAAGTGGTAGAACTAGTTTCTGTCCGACAGGTATCATCAACAGGGATACAGCCACAGCTGATATAAGACATTCAATTTCCAGTTCCGCACTATTGTCCAGGAGTCAAATTCCCACAAACATTAGCCTTGTGCTCCAATGTATTTTAGAGTTGTCTGTGTGACTACAATGTGCTTTTCTTACAGGTGCAAGCCCCTATCACGTTTTCAATTGGCTCAAATCTGGTGGATATAACTATGTAGTTTCAGCTTGTTGTTGGTCTTCTCAGCCTTTTTTGAAGTCTTGTTCCATCGATCGTTTGAAATCTTGACTGAAGTCAATGCACAGCATATATTTTTGCCCCCCGATTGAAATTAAATCTATACCCAACTCTACAAACTCTTGGGGAAGATTTCTTCACAAACGCACTTCTCTTTATACAAATATCCGCCTTCTTACCTTCTCTCAATGGTGGTAAATCGACCAATGTGTTGTAAAATATCCCTTTCACGATTTCACCGTGTAAACTGTGCTTCCGGATGAATATTGGAAATACACAATTGACCTCTCAGCATTTGAAGATCACGAATGGAAGACTTTTGAAGATCGTGTCAGAAAGACTTTTGCAATATTATGTCAGCTATTTTTTCGGTGCCTAAAGATAAGATTAATCCCAGAATGCATCAAATAAGATTCCCAGACTGACACACCACCTTATTATTTGTTTTATAGAGAAATAAAAAACAAGAGGTCAATGACCTTGAAGCTCTACTGATTGATTTTGATTTCAGGAAGTAGTCGCTACAAACTTGTTTTTTGAAAATCTATTTTTAGCCGTGGCGGCCATCTTGAATTTTTTCGGTCGACCTGAAATTTTGCTAGGATCAATAAGACATCAAGAGCAACATTCCTCTGAAGTTATATGAAAATCCGTCAAGTAGTTTCAGAGGAGTAGTTGTTACAAGTTTTTACTATATATAATATGTAAACACAGATGGCCGCTAGTGGCTATGTTTAAAGTCGCATCAAAATAAATTTCGACAAGGATCAACATCATGTCATGCTGATCATTTTAGAAAACGTCCCATATCAATATCACTTACAGTTTTCAAGAAGTAGTCGCTAAAAATTTATTTATTTTAAATCTATTTTTTTAGCTGTGGCGGCCATCTTGAATTTCCGGCCAGCCTGAAATTTTGCTAGGATCAAATAGACATCAAGAGCAACATTCCTGTGAAGTTTCATGAACATCCGTTTTTTCTATATAACTCTATGTAAACAAAGATGGCCACTGGCAGCCATGTTTAACGTCGAATCAAAATAATGTTTGACTAGGATCAACATCATGTCATGCTGATCATTTTAGAAAAAGTCCCATATCAATATCACTTATAGTTTTCAAGAAGTAGTCGCTACAAACTTATTTTTAAACAAATCTATTTTTAGCTGTGGCGGCCATCTTGAATTTCTGGCCGACCTGAAATTTTGCTAGGATCAATCAGACATCAAGAGGAACATTCCTGTAAAGTTTCATGAAAATCCGCCAAGTAGTTTCAGAGGAGTAGTCGCTACAAGTTTTTACTATATAACTCTATGTAAACAATGATGGCCACTGGCAGCCATGTTTAGGCCAAAAATAAAATTATGTTTGTTTCCCCTTCCCGACCCATGCAAAAAAGGGTTGGGTAGGTAGGTAGGTAAAATATTTTTTTTATTTCATTTCTTTTATTTGAGATCAAAACTGGTATACATTCTTTGGTCAGACACTCTTACCCACCCTATAGGTGTACCGGAAGTAAATCACTATGGTATTCATGCCTGGTGTAGTCGAAAGGAGTTCCCAAATATATAATCCCTAACTTTTTTTGTGATAAAAGGCATTTTTGAGTATTTAAGGCCTGTTTTTCTGGCTGAAATGACTTTATTGACATGTTTGTGATAGCTTAAAACCATTTGCATGGTTGTATGATGATTTTATTTATCAACTTGACAGTTTTGAAAGTGAAAGTAGAACACATTTAAGAGGTGCCGAATGAATGCAGTTTGTTCACGGTATCAACAAAGATCAGAATTTTATTTTCTTATATGCCACATGACCCCTACTATTCTCAGCAGTTTTCTAGAGAGGCAGGTCTCATGACTAAGAACATGTAAGTGAATCTTAGTTTGAATTTCATTTTGAAAAATGGCTAACTAGAAAGCTTTGTCAATATAGCATTGGACTCAATGGGATTTGATTTACTTCCGGTACACCTATACAAAAAAAAAAAAAAAAAAAAAAAACACAAATTTTTTTTTTTCGCCAGTGTCGAAAAAATAATTCGGGTCGCAGCAATTTCGGTGGGTCGGTCGGGACGGGGAAACAAACATAATTTTATTTTTGGCCTTAACGTCGAATCAAAACGATTTTTGACAAGGACCAACATCATGTCATGCTGATCATTTCAGAAAAAGTCCCATATCAATATCACTTATAGTTTTCAAAAAGTAGTCGCTACAAACTTGTATTTTAAAATTCTATTTTTAGCTTTGGTGGCCATCTTGGATTTCACATCAACATGAATTTTTGCTAGGATCAACTAGACTTCATGGGCAACATTTCTGTAAAGTTTCATGAATATCCATCCAGTAGTTTCAGAGGAGTAGTCGCTACAAATAAAAGTTAACGGACAGACAGACAGACGGACAGACGGACGGACGACGGACGCCGCACCACGGCATAAGCTCCGCTGATCTCTGATCAGTTGAGCTAAAAAAGGAATAAAGAAAATGTATAGTGCCGCCGGTCACCCCACCACATCATTTTTCCTGAAATCGCCTAAAGAGTAATATCTACATATTAAGCATAAAACACCAAATGGCAATATTAAAAACAAAGATGTATTATTGAAGAATGCAAGTATATTACTGTATGGATGAAATAACTGACCACAATGTCAGATCTGTATGTGCAAGTCATGAAGCTTACCTTTGAGAAATGAGATCTAGGTCATCCCTGCACTTAATGCAATGCGCCTCGGCAGAGTATAGGTAGGTGCGCGGCCAGTGTGGAATGTCGTCTGTACGTGCACGCAACGTTTGCTGGGTTCGACTCTTCTTCTTCCCGTTCAATGCGGCTTCGTACGTCTGACCTTTACAACAAACATATATACATTTAAAGGAACACATGACAATGTTTTCATCAAGCATTCAAATTAATACCTTAAATTAATAATCCGGCATCAGTTTGATTTTAAACCAGCTTGCGTATAACTTAACAAGCAAATGCACTGAATTAAGAGTCCTCTACCGCTTTAACTACCTATTTAAATAGAAAACAAAAAATGGTCACTAGGCTGCCACATTTGGGTCCAACCTGAAACAAGAGGCAAGCCCAAGAGGGCCTGTGGTTGCTCTACTGGCTAAAAATAAAGTTTGTGTATAAGGGGCCATAACTCTGTCAAAAATCATTCAACCAGAACATGGCGATGATATGCGCATCTAAGCTTGGTACCGATCATTCCAGCCAATTCCTTGAAATCCGGCCTGAGGTTCAGGAGGCCTAGTCTGTAAACAATATGTGTATTAAAACCTTTAAAGGGCCATTACTCTGTCAAAATTCATTTAACTGGAACAAGGCGATGATATGCGCAACTAGGCTTGGTACTCATATTCCCTGCCAAGATTCGTTGAAATAAGGCCAGGAGATCAGGGGAACAAGTCAGTTTGTGTCTTAAAACCTTAAAAGGACCATAAATTTTACCAAAAATCATTCAACCGAAACACAGCGATGAAATGCGCAACTAGGCTTGGTACTCATCATCCCCGCCAAGATTCGTTGAAATCTGGCCAGGAATTCAGAAGGAGCTAGTCTGGACAAATTTTGTGTATTAAAACCTTTTAAGGGCCATAACTCCACCAAAAATCATTAAAATGGAAAACAGCAGTGACATGCACAACTAGGCTTGATACCGATCATCCTTTCCAAGTTTTGTTGAAATCCGGCCAGGGGTTCAGGAGAACTAGTCGGCAAAGTCTGCGTATTAAAATGTTTAAAGGGCCACAACTCCGCAAAAATCTTTCAACCGGAACACGGCGATGATATGCATAACTAGGGCTTGATACTGATCATCCCTGAAAAGTTTTGGTGCAACCCGGCCAGGGGTTCTGGAGAACTAGTCCAGACAAAGTTTATTTAGAGGGCCATAACTCTGCCAAAAATAATTCAACAGAAACACGACGACGACATTCACAACTAGACCTGGTACTGATTATCTCTAAACAGTTTCGCTGAAATCAGGCAAGGGGTTCAGGAGAATAGTCCAGACAAAATGTGTGTATTAAAACCTTTAAAGGGCATTAACTCTGCCAAAATCATTCAACCGGAACACAGTGGCGATACAACTAGGCTTGATACTGACCATGCCTGCAAAGTTTCGCTGGAATCCTTCCAAATGAAGGTCCTATCGTCTTAACTAGGCAAAATACAGCTTAAGGGTCATAACGTCCTTGTTACTGGTCCCATATGGCTGGTTTTTAACATTGACCAAGCATTCATCAATATCAACAATCTGGCAAAGTTTAGTAACGGTAGGGTGCAAAATGGAGGCGCTAGAGTGTTGACAAGACAAAATATAGCAATTTTCGTTAATTCAAGGGCAATTACTCCAGTGTTACTGGTCATCTGGCTGTTTTTTATCTCGTCTGAGCTTTCATTGATATAAACAATCTGGTAAAAACAACAGTACTACTTAGTGGGGCATATACGCCAGTCATTGGCAAGGTTAAGTTGCAGGTTAACCTTTTTCAAAGGGAAAAAATCAAGAAAAAAACATGAATCAGGAAATTATGGGCATTTATAAGATGTACTCATTGGATCATGTTGAAGATGTGTGCAAAGTTTCATTGTTGTATTCCTAATACTTTGAAAAATATTAACCGCAATCACTTATAAAAGGGAAGGTTAAGTTCCAGGTTAACCCTTTTTTGAAAGGGGAATAATTCAAAACAAGAGGTCAATGACCTTGAAACTCTACTGATAGGTTTTGATAGCTAGATCAGCATTCCGGTGAAGTTTTCATTAAAATCCGTCAAGTAGTTTTGGAGCAGGAGTCGCTACAAGTTTTTCTATATAAATCTTGCAAACAAAGATGACGGCTGGCAGCCATGTTAAAGTCAAATCAAAAAGATTTTCAACATCATGTCCTGCTGATCATTTTAGAAAAAGTCCCATATCAATATCGTGGGCAACATTGCTGTAAAGTTTTATAAAAATCCGTAAGGTAGTTTAAGAGGAGTAGTTGCTACACGCTTCTATTATATAACTCTATGCAAACAAAGATGTCCGCTGGCAGCCATGTTTAACATTGAATCAAAATGATTTTCGATAAGGATCATCATCATGTCATGCTGATCATTTTAGGAAAAGTCCCATATCAATATCACTTATAGTTTTCAGGAAGTAGTCGCTACAATTTTTTTTGTTTTTTTAATTTATTCTTAGCCGTGGCAGCCATCTTGAATTTATGGTCAGCCTGAAATTTTGCTAGGATCAACTAGACATCAAATGCAACATTCCTGTGAAGTTTTATGAAAATCAATCAGGTAGTTTCAGAGGAGTAGTCGCTACAAGTTTTTAATATATAACTCTATGAAAACAAAGATGGTTGCTGGCAGCCATGTTTAATGTTGAATCAAAACGATTTTTGACAAGGACCAACATCATGCCATGCTGATCATTTTAGAAAAAGTCCCATATCAATATCACATACCATAGTTTTCAAGAAGTAGTCACTACAAACTTGTTTTTTAAAAATCTATTTTTAATTTTGGTGGCCATCTTGGATTTCACATCAACGTGAATTTTTGCTTTGGAGGAGTAGTCGCTACAACGGACAGACGGACAATGGACACCGCACCACGACATAAGTAGAGCTAAAAATATGAACCAGGGAGTTATGGGTCTTTATCAGATGTATTAATTGGATCATGCTGAAGATGTTTACGAAGTTTCATTGTTGTAAACCTTACACTTTGGAAGTTATTAGCCACAATCAGGTGTCAGGTAAAAGTTAAAGGACAGACGTACCTACATTTGACCATTTGTTGGGTATAACCCTTACTGACTAACAAAAATACCTCAATAGTGCCCAATAAAAGTGCAATTTGAGCACAAAAGTAACCAGCAGATTGTACAAATAGTCCAAATATTAGTGAACAAGAGGCCCAAGAGGGCCTGTAGATGCCCTATTTGTATGATGTGATTCAAAAGGATAAACATGATAGAGTCCAACCCAAGAAACATGTTTTCTATATATAACTTTATGTAAACTTTGGGTTATCGTGGTGGCCATTTTGAATATTTGATGACAACGAAAAACACAAACTTGATAGAGGCCAACAACAGGAACATGCATATGATATTTAACTAGAATGGAATAAGTGGTAATATGTCGTTTGATAAATGTCCTTAAATTTGACCTAAGTTTAGCCATGGTGGCCATCATGGATGACTGGAGGCCCCAAAAATGCAAATCTGAGGGGGACTAATCCAAAGATCATTGTGATTAAGTTTCATCAAAATTCTTCAAGCAGTTTCAGAGAAGATGTCATTTTTAACGTTTTCCTATATAACTCTATGTAAACTTTGGGTCGCTGTGGTGGCCATTTTGATTATTAGACAAATTATTTTATCATATTTCACAAGAATGCAATAAGTGGTTTTGGAGGAGATGTTGTTTGAAATTTCCTTAAATCTGACCTAATTTTAGACATGGCGACCATCTTGGATGACTGGCGGCCGCGAAAAACACAAATCTGAGAGAGACTATCCCAAATATCATGGTGATTAAGTTTCATCAAAATCCTTCAAAAGGTTTCAGAGAAGATGTCATTTTTAAACTTTTCCTATATAACTCTATGTAAACTTTGTGTTGCCGTGGTGGCCATTTTGATTATTAGACGAAAAACACAAACTTGATAGAGGCCAACCCAAGGAACATGTATATCATATTTCACAAGAATGGAACAAGTGGTTTTGGAGGAGATGTAGTTTGAAATTCAGGGGTCGATTTTCACAAATTTAGCCACTAGCTAAAAATATCCAGTGACTAAAAAAACTACTAGCTAAAATCGGTTCTCACTAGCATTTTTATTCAAGTAATGTCGG
Organism: Cyrtodaria siliqua; assembly: GCA_037043455.1. NCBI lineage: Eukaryota > Metazoa > Mollusca > Bivalvia > Adapedonta > Hiatellidae > Cyrtodaria > Cyrtodaria siliqua. The sequence goes on from JAWPHD010012596.1 coordinate 15,888, forward strand.
GATGTAAATTCTGTTGAATGATACATTAATTAACAATATGTAATATCAAATTTATGTACTGATGATTGGCGGTCGCTTGCGTGGACACAGCAACACTCGCACCATATCTCCGTGCAGACGTTATTGTTAATAACCGTTCCCAGCGTAATATTGAGTTCTCTCTCCCATCGCGATACTGTTTTAGTGACGCTGTGACGGCTACTGTTTCTCTCGGTGCCGTCGTTGTAACTTTCATACTATTTTCTCCGCGTTCGCTCGACTCCATCTCGTCATTAAACAAAGTGATTTTGCGAGCAGACGATTCTGTCATGATAATTGATTGTGTAAAGTTCCGAGTTATCTTACCGGAAGTTGATATCGATTCATTACGTATAGACGCTTGCACTAGTCTTGTTTACTGGATAAGCGTCAATCTGATACAGACTGCATTTACTTATTTTCATTTGACAATGAAGTTACGCAAATAATCAAGTGGAACGGGAGAGAGGTTTGACTACATATGTCGTCGGACCATTTGTTGGTTCTGTCAGTCTGCTTGGGTGATATTCAATCAAGTGTGTGCTATTTATTTCTACTCGCAGAAAAAAGGAAGTGCTCCAAATTTTCAGTAGCAATCTGAAAAATCAACTCGCATTTTGCGAGTCCATAAGAGTGAAATTCGACCCCTGAAATTTCATTAAATTTAACCTAGTTTTAGCCATGGCGGCCATCTTGGATGACTTGTGGCTGCGAAAAACAAAAATCTGAGGCGCACTATCCCAAAGATCTTTGTGACTAAGTTTCATCAAAATCCTTCAACCGGTTTCAGAGAAGATGTCATTTTTAACCTTTTCCTATATATATATATAACTCTATGTAAACTTTGGGTCGCCGTGGTGGCCATAATAATAATAATAATAATAATAATAATAAATTCTTTATTTTATGAAGGTACAACTCATTAAGATTATACAAACAATTGCACAACACTTATCTTCCATGAGGCCTTCTGATAACAACAGCAACTTATAAACAATAGCAAGTGAATACATGCACGTAACATTAATAATATGTTTCAAGCTGGCATTCAAAACAAGTATTCACTATTAACACAACTTAATTTGAGCAGAACACCTGTTATCTTGAAATAGAAATAATTTATAATTGTGTTTGAAAGCATAAATAGAAACAGAAGTCCGGATATTTTCTGGGATTGAATTCCAAGTCCGCATGGCAACATAGGTAAAAGATTGTTTTAAATATTCAGATTTAGGTCTAGGATGCTTAATGTCATGTTTAATGCATGATCTTAAATTATATCTGCTATTTTCAGAAAATGTTATTAATTTACTTATGTATATTGGTGTAAGATTATGAATTGCTTTATAAACTAAAACACCTACTTGAAATTTACATCTTGTTTCAAATGACATCCAATTTAACTCATTGAAAAGATTTGCAGAAGGTGTATGTAAAGGTTTACTCAAAATCCAGCGTGCGATGCTTTTTTGTAAAGTAACAACCTTTGTAAAATTTAATTTAGTACAATTATTCCAGAGGATAGATCCATAATCAAATATTGGAACTAAATATGCATTATAGAATAGCTTTTTCATATCAAGTGTCAAATATTTAGATATTCGTCTTAAAAGAGTGAATTTACTCGATATATGATTACAGACTTTGCTTATCTGAACATCCCACTTTAGATGTTGATCTATTGTAATTCCGAGAAGTTTTTGAGAAGACACTGATTGTATCAGGCAATTATCTATCGAAAGCGTGAGTTTTCGAGAATGGTTTATTTTATATTTTGAACCTAATAGCATACATGTTGTTTTTGTAGGATTTATAACCATGTTATTTATAGTGCACCATTTATTTATGTTATTTAAGTCAGTTTGTAATTTATTCTCAATGGATGACACATCCAGCCCTGATGTATGTAGCGTGGAGTCATCAGCATACATGTCAACTGAAGCTTCTTTGGAAGCTAAAGGTAGATCATTTACATAAATCAAGAACAAAAGTGGTCCTAGGATAGATCCCTGAGGGACACCTGATTTGATGATTCTCTCCTCAGATTGATACTGTCCAACTCTGACTACTTGTGTCCTGTTAGACAGATATGACTGAAACCAACGTATTGTTAAAGTCGAAAAATGATACAAATGCAGTTTGTATAATAGTATCTCATGATCAACCATATCAAACGCCTTTCTCATGTCAAGAAAAACACTGCCAACAAAGTTTCCAGAATCAATTTGTTTCAACCAGCTATCAACAAGGTTAATAAGTGCTGTTTGGCAAGAATGATTTTTACGAAATCCAGATTGAGCCGAGTACAAAATATTAAATTGTTGAAAGAAAGAGTGCAGTTGCGCAGCAACATGCTTCTCAAATATTTTGGAAATTGTTGGTAATAATGAGATAGGTCTATAATTGTTCGGGTCATCTTTTGGTCCATTTTTGTGTATTGGTAACACGCATGCCTTTTTTAGCTGATCAGGAAATATGCCTTGATCTATGCATTTATTAATGATTGAAGTGATAGCATTAATGATACAATTCGATGCTGCTTTTATAATACGAGGTCCAATACCATCTATACCTTTTGCTTTATTTATATCTAATTTATCAATTATTAGCCTTACTTCGAAAATCGAGATGTAATCTATTTTAAATATTGCCTGTTTTAATTTATTATCAATACGTTTTTTTAATTCAGCGTAGTTATTTGCATATATTGGAGTTTTGTTAATTGTATTAGCAATATTAACAAAGTGGTCATTTAGAGCGTCAGCTATATTTTTCTCCCCCTCAGTTGTGACATTATTAATATTTAAAATTGGTGGTAATTTTATAACAGTTTGATTGGTCTGTGCAGATATTGATTTAAGATGCGACCAAATAAATTTAGAGTCTTTTTTTCTTTAATTGCATTTGCAAAAAACTTTTTCTTACCTAAAGTAATCAGATGGTTAGTTTTATTCCTCCATTTTTTATATTCTGGCCATTTTTTAGCTTTATTGAACTTATCACGTAATTTTCTTGCCTCTTTAATTTTATCAGAGTACCATTCAGGCTGTTTTGGGCGTTTAATTCGTCTCTGTTTTAAAGGAGCATGTTTAGAAAGAGCATAGTTTAACACTGAGTATAAATATGCAAGTGAAGTGTTTGGATCAGTAAGTGTTTCAGCAGTATTTATTCCTGAATTATATAACTCATTTTTAAATTCTTGTTCATCAAATTTGCCAAATGATCTGTAATTAATAGTTGTATGACCGTTTAGCGAATCTTGATTTTGTCGTTTAATTTTCCTAATAAAACATACTGGATAATGATCACTCATGCATATGAATGGTACATTTATTTCGATTACATTTTCAGGATGTGTAGTATAGATATGATCAATTATTTTAGAACTTGAAATTGTCACTCTGGTAGGCATGTTGATTAATTGCACAAGACCTTGATTAATGAGAAAATCTGACCATTTTTGATTGTCAAAGCCAGCCGTAGGAGAGTAATTGATATTAATATCACCTAGAATGTATATTTCTTCGATTTCCTTTGAGGAAACGCTATACTGATCTTCAAAAGTATCAATCCAAGATTGTAAAGAATTAGGAGGTCTATATATGAAAGACAGAATAAATGGCTTGCTATTTGGAAAACGTATTTCTAGCCAAATACTTTCTATTAAATCATTTTCAAGATCAAATCTACGTACTGATGGAATCTTATCACTAATATATACTAAAATACCACCTCCCTGTTTATGAGTTCTATCTTTTCTTTCGGATTTATATCCATTAACATGAAGTTCATTATCCGATACATTTTCGGAAAGGAATGTCTCACACAAGCCTAAAATATTGACAGAATCATGATGCCGAAGAAGTAGTTTTAACTCGTCAAGCTTAGGCATTATATGTTGCACATTTAGGTTTGCTATTTTTAATCCCTTTTGTTTTAATTTGAAAAATGATTCCGAAATATGTGTGTTACAATGTATATCCATCCTTCCACTACCATCCAATTTACAATTTGTGCTAATAGGTTTCAGATATGTACAAGCACTATTATAACGATTTACATGTGTAACATTTAAACCACAAGTGTCGTTCGTGTAGCTATTTTCCTTCAAAGGTTCGGAAGTTTGCATGTCATGAACATAGTTACTGTTTAGAGAACAATTTTCATTTTCGTTCACATGTTTGGAAGCTTGAGTATCATTTACAGAGTCATTTGTTTGAAAGCAAATACACTTTACAGTATTACAGTGTGAACACAAATTTAAAAGAATATCGTACTTATTAGTACAGTTTGTGTGATAGAAGGGTTCGCTCTTGTTTTCCTATTGCCTCCATCTAAAGTCAACATTTCTATGGCTATATCTCCATCTCGGACGTATATATTGTCTTACAGTTTGGAAATCCTGATGGTTGTTATCAGTGCGGTGTTTAATAATCTCACAGGATTTATGTATGTTCTGTACGAATGTACTGGTCCCTTTGTTCGATAAATGTATACCGTCGCGCATGAAGAGATGTGTAGCGGCGGTCCCGTCCCGTATATGTACGAGCTGAACCATTTTGATTATGCGACGATAACGAAAAACATAAATTTGATAGAGGCCAACCCAAGGAACACATATGATATTTCACAAGAATGGAATAAGTGGTTTTGGAGGAGATGTCGTTTGAAATTTCCTTAAATTTGACCTAATTTTAGCCATGGTGGCCATTTTGGATGACTGGCCGCGAAAAACACAAATCTGAGAGGGACTATCCCAAATATCATTGTGATTAAGTTTCATCAAAATCCTTCAACCGGTTTCAGAGAAGATGTCAATTTTAAACTTTACCTATATAACTCTATGTAAACTTTGGATCGCCGTGGCGGGCATTTTGATTATTCGATGATAACGAAAAACACAAAATGATAGAGGCCAACCCAAGGAACATGCATATGATATTTCACAAGAATGGAATAAGTGGTTTTGGAGAAGTCGTTTGAAATTTACTTAAATGAGTACTCATTCATTATTGAAAGTTGGCAAAATGATATAATGCGAGGCTCTTGCTGAGCCTAGAATGTTAGATTCTACTTATCACATAACACACATATCTACTTTTATTGCATTTTGCCTGTCGCTTTAACACGCCAAACAGACATAAACCATGGAAATTGGATCATAGTCAATATAGATTTTTTTTGACAGTGCATACTAGGCTTATTTGCATACTTATATAACTAGTCATATATTGAAATTATAGAATGGTGTTATTCCACTCCCACGTCATAAGATATGTGAAAAATACAACTACACTGATTTACACAGCTTTATACTTTGCCTTATACTGTCCTGTCTGTTTTTGTGCAAAAAAAAAACACAACGGAATCTGTCAACAAACTCTGACTTCTTTATTTATTTATTTTTTTAAATAAAAAATACGTCATTGTTTCGAAATTATTAATAACAAGAGGGGGCCTGTATAGTTCTACTGGCTATATGGAGTCTTTGATGGGGAACATGACAACAACATGTGCAACTAGGCTTGGTACTGATCATTTCTGCCAAGTTTCAATGAAATCCAGAAAGGGGTTCAGGAAAAATTGTCTGGATAAAGTTTGAGTATATTAGGCCATAACTCATTCAACCAGACACAGATGATAGGCCAACTAGGCTTGGTACTCATCACCATTTGAACAAACTTGGTAGAGGATCCAAAAGCTGATAAATAAACAAGAGGCCCAAGAGGGCCTGTGGATGCTCAACTTGCTAATATGGCTCTTATAACATCAATGACGCGAGTGACTATCATCTTAATGAGGCAAAATATAGCATTTTTAACTAAATCAAGAGCCATAACTCCGCCATTACTGGTCTAATCTGGCTGGTTTTCGAACTTGGCCAGTAGAGACTGATAATAAAAATCAAAAGAAAAAAAAAAATATTAATAAATTTAAAAAAAATAAATATAAAAATAATAAAGAAAAAAAAAGTCAAAAAATCATGTAAAATTTGGTAAAGATCAGAAGAAAAATGAAGGCCCTATCGCCTTAAAAAGGCAAAATATAGCATATTTAACGAAATCAAGGGCAATAACTCCGTTGTTACTGGTCCGAGCTTTCATTGACATTAACAATCTGGTAAAATTTGGTAAAGATCGGATGAAAAATGAAGGCCCTATCATCTTAAGAATAAGAAGGACAATGACAAAGAGATTATATATGAAATTTGAACACTCTGCTCCAAAGAACAAAAATGTTATAAGAATTTAACGCACTTTAACACATTTCTTTTGGAGACGGTACATGTATTTAAGAGGCAACTGACCTTGACACAGGGTCAGTTGGAGGCTGATATTTCCTGTAATAAGAAGGCCAATAACCTGTGATGTTATATATGAAATTTGAAAACTCTACTCCAAAGTTATAAGAACTTTAATGCAAAATTTAACCAAAACCTTAACAAAAATCTTAACCAGAATCTTAACGCTAACATATTGCATTGTAACTTTCTTGTCCTTGGGAGTAGAATGTTCAAATTTCATATATAACCTCCTGGTCATTGTCCTTCTTAATGCCAATAACTTCCAGCCCTCCAACTGACCCTGAGTCTGAGTCAAGGTCACTTAAATACATGTACTGTCAACATTTGCGTTAAAATTTGGTGACGGTACATGTATTTAAGTGACCTTGATTCGGACCCAGGGTCAGTTGGAGGGCTGGAAGTTATTGGCATTAAGATGGCAAATGACCAGGAGGTTATATATGAAATTTGAACATTTTACTCCCAAGGACAAAAATGTTATAATACAATATGTTGATGCCGGCGAGCCTGCCAACATTAGCCGCGCCTATGTCTATCGCATTTTTTCAAAAGGCGAGACAAAAAATGTGTGTAATATTCTTTTAATCTATTTATAAAGAACTGGTATATGAAATTATAGCATTAACATTCAAAGTCAAAGTGTGACCTTAAAAGTAAAGACCTGGCTTAGGTCGCAACAGCCTGACCTTGAAAAGGTTATAGCCCGGACACAAAATTATATTTTCATGAACACTGAATACTTGCTTACCCTTTGTACCAAGCAGTTCACATATCAATGCGGCCAGTGGAACACAGTCCTCCCAGAAAGTCAAACAACCATCCACACCCACACCATTCAACTCATGTATACTGTTGACAATGTTGCATGCATGCACAATGTCATTGTTGTCAGCATGGTCCTCGAAGTCATAGTGGATAAACTGGTGAACTTGATCTTTGGCAATATGATCCGGATTGGAATCAACCAAATAAACCTGCAATAAATGTGAATATTAACCAAATAAACCTGCAATATGTGTAAATATAAAACTGCAACAAGTGTAAATATTAACCAAATAAACCTGCAATAAATGTAATTATTATATAACCTATAAATAGACGCGTTTTCATTGGCTAAAAAGTAATTTTTTAGAAAAAATATCTAGCGATATTGACCTGTTTTTTTGATATTGACCTGTTTTTTTGATATTGACCTGTTTTATATAATTGTTTTTTTGATATTGACCTGTTTTATATAATTGTAAATTGAGGGTTATATAATAAAACAGTTATGGACTTTTCAGCTGTTATACATGATGTTGATATGTACCAAAAAATCATTATTGACCTCGGCTATCGCCTCGGTCAATAATGATTTTTTTGGTGCATATCACATCATGTATAACAGCTGAAAAGTCCATAATTGTATAATATTAACCAAATAAACCTGCAATAAATGTGAATATTAACCAAATAAACCTGCAATATGTGTAAATATAAAACTGCAACAAGTGTAAATATTAACCAAATAAACCTGCAATAAATGTAAATATAAAACTGCAACAAGTGTAAATATTAACCAAATAAACCTGCAATAAATGTAAATATAAAACTGCAACAAGTGTAAATATTAACCAAATTAATAATTTGCAATAAGTGTAAATATTTGATATTGTCGAACACACGCTATTTCATATAGTCCAACTCCAAAACAACCCGCTACAAATTTTGTCATACATAAGTATCATACGATTCCTATACGATTCTCATATAATGATACTGATATAAAAGGATCAATACTCAACTTATGTCATAAGTATGATCATATGTGTATGGATTAATTCATAAACTTTTCAAGTTTGTATTCATCATTCAAATGTAGCACTCTCTAGTAGTAGTAATAAGAGCACCGCCTAGCAGGGCATATATGTCCGTCGTTGGCAAGGTTAAGTTTCAGGTTAAACCTTTTTCAAAGGAAAATAACTTTAAAAATATGAATCAGAGAGTTATGAGCCTTTGTAAGATTTATTTACTGGATCATGTTGAAATGTGTGCAAAATTTCACTGTTGTAGACTTAGTACTTTAAAAATTATTAGCCACAATCACTTGTAAAAGGCAAGGTTAAGTTCCAGGTTAAACCTTTTTTTCAAAGGGGAAGCCGAATGGACAAAGTCATGACAAGATAGACAGACAACGTCAAGACAAGATGGACAGACAATGTCACAACAAGACAGACGGACAACGCAATGACAAGATGGATGGACAAAGTCAGGACAAGATGGATGGACGCCACGACAAAATACGGCATTATGGACATATAAAAAGGCATAAAACTTTGTCCAAATAGGTTGCAGAGTTTGTGTGGCACATGCTATCTATTTATACCGAATACATGTATGAAGTTTCACTGAATTCTGTTAGGCAGTTTCCGAGATGTGAGCTTTCTGAAAAACGTTAACATACTCATATTAATACAAAGTTTGACAAAAGTATAAAAAGGTGTCAAAATAGCTTGCAGATTTATGTAATTTGTGCATGGCATGTTATCTATTTATACCAAATACATGTATGAAGTTTCACTGAACTCTATCAAACAGAACTCTATCAATCACTGAACTCTATTAAGCCTTTTTATATGCCCGTAATGACATATTTTGTTGTTGCGTTGTCCGTCCATCTTTTCAGTAAGCTCTGTATGTTCATATACATCTTTCCAGTAAGCTCTGTATGTTCATATACATCTTTCCAGTAAGCTCTGTATGTTCATATACATCTTTTCAGTAAGCTCTGTATGTTCATATACATCTTTCCAGTAAGCTCTTATGTTCATATACATCTTTTTAGTAAGCTCTGTATGTTCATATACATCTTTCCAGTAAGCTCTGTATGTTCATATACATCTTTCCAGTAAGCTCTGTATGTTCATATACATCTTTTCAGTAAGCTCTGTATGTTCATATACATCTTTCCAGTAAGCTCTTATGTTCATATACATCTTTTTAGTAAGCTCTGTATGTTCATATACATCTTTCCAGTAAGCTCTGTATGTTCATATACATCTTTTTAGTAAGCTCTGTATGTTCATATACATCTTTCCAGTAAGCTCTGTATGTTCATATACATCTTTTCAGTAAGCTCTGTATGTTCATATACATCTTTCCAGTAAGCTCTGTATGTTCATATACATCTTTCCAGTAAGCTCTGTATTTTAGGGAAAAAATTTTGACTTGAAATATTTTATTAAAGTTTCTTGGCAAGTCCCATACACTAAGTGGTACTCTTTGTATCGCTATTGGATTCCGCAAAAAATCTTGTTTTTATTTAGTAAATATTCATTAATGGTAGTTGTTTGAGGTTTGTCAACATTTAATTATTTTGTGTTTTATAACTTATAAGGTGGGACTAATGCAGCCTTAAAGCAACTTAGTCTCTATTTTAACTGGTAATAATTAACTCATGTCATGAGTGAAGTAGTTTCAAATGGTCGTAAAATATCACATTTTTAGTTAGCCTTCGTACAGGTTACATAGATAAATATATGGCTTCAGAATATATGTGAAAAAACGATCTTGACCGGCACGGGATTTGAACCACTGCCATTGCGCTTTTAAGTTTTGATGGCCGTACATTTAACCACTAGACCATGGCTATTTATTGGTATGTTCTATCATTATTAACACTAAATAGGCATTACGTAATAATTAGTGCACACACAAACTCATCAAGTACTAAATAACAAGTCGAGATATTGTTGTTTTGACGCAGAATATTAGTTTCATATAACATATAGTATTACACCAGGCAATGTTAATTTACAAGTCCGACAAGAAGGACTATATATCTATGGATTCATCTTGAGTTGCGTTCAGATATGTTGTTATTTTGCCTCATAATAAATGGTAGTTTGTATACCATTTTCTCAAGAAGCGTTATAGCTCAATGGATAGAGCACTTGACTTGAAATCAGAAGGTCGAGTGTTTGAGTCCCGAAAGATTTTTTTTTTTTCTTCTAAATCATAATGTTACCTGTGTACAGGTACGATGTGCACTGGTCGATGTCTATATAATAAATGATTTCCAGCGTTATATTTGCTCGCTTAAATACCCGACTTTGACATGAGCTGGTGAACATGAAGTTACAAATAAAGACACACCTACAAAGAAGAAATCGATTGATATAGAGACTCTGTAGCTTTAACAAGAAATTCTATTGTGCTAAGCAGCCAATCGGAATTATATGAGATGAACACGTGACCCGTCACGTGAATCAGCCTCAGAACCAAACTGACCATTTACGAAGAATCAGAGCTCGATATTTAGAGATATTTGTTTTTCGAAATTTACTTCATAGTTTAAATATAGGACTATATAATTATTGGACTTATATTTCAAAGTGTTTTATTGACGTTTTACAACTTTTATAGACCGATTCGTGTTTGCTCCGAAAGTTCTGGAACTTTTCTTTGTGATGGCAGATGCTCGCCAATTTTCTCCAGATGGGAGAAAACTCTGATACCGTTCAAAAGGGATGGTATCGTGCAAATGGCACGAACACATCAAATGTTGTGTTTTTGAGATATGTGATATACGTGTAAGTGGGGGGGCAACATATATGTGTAAGAAGCTATGTAAGAATTGACAAAAACAACACAGAAATATGTAAAAAAAAAATATATATATATATAATGAGTTTTGAATGTGTGTTTGTGTGTGTGTAAGTGGGGGGAGACAAACAAAGGTGGGGGAGGGTGGAGGGAGTGGGGGTTGGAGGAGGTAGCCCACACCCCAATATGAGTGAAGTATGAATAAGATGCATAATGCTATAAGAAATCCCAAACCAAAATTATAGATATATACATGTTTACATGCAAACCTAAATCTGCCTTTATTGCACATTTTATGGGCCATCACAATTTGGGTTCCATGGGAGCCCAGAATTTGCAGAAGACAAAATTACTTACCCATACTATAAGGAAACCAATTCACAAATTTAGTTCAGCTAGAACAAGAAATGTAAGAGATATAGATAGACCTGTAAACACAGCTTACACGCAAAATTTGATGTGAAACAGACACATTTTAAGGGCTATCACAATTTGGGTTCCAGGAACCAAAATTGCTTATGCAGCCCTTAAGATAATACTATAAGAAAGCCCATGGCCAAGTTTGGTTGTGATAAGATAAGAAATGTAAGAGATATAGACTTGTAAACACAGCTTACACAATTAATCAATGAGGAAATATGGGATGATGATGTATTATCAAAAGAGTTATGTATGAGGGATTGTGCATTTCAAAATACACAAGAATATGTAGGGAAGGCAATGGTGCCCATCATGACCATGATGGATGAGCTCATGGAGGACCAGTCAGAGAATAGTACAAGACTATTCAACATGGCACTTGAAAGCTTCTGAAACCTGGACTTAAAGCCAATTATGCCAAGTTTTGCAGTCCTAGTGTGGAGTTGACTCAGTCCCTTTTCAGGGAAAATCTTGGAGAGAGGATAAAAAGAACCAATGAAATGAAAAAGGTTGGTAGGGAGCTGGCCCATTTGGCCAAAAGTGGAAGACGGCACCTGAAACGGTAACCTCAAAATCAGAGTATAGACCGCACATAGATAAAGGCCAGCAGCGGGGTCAGTCTTATGGACAGCCACCAGCAAAACGACCCTATCAGGCGCACCAATATCCACAAGGGGATTTTTTATCCAAGAAGGCCCTCCCCACGTATTATGCCAAAATTATTTTAAGAGACAGGCCCTGATTTAAAATGGAAAAGTCCAACACTTTTTTCTTATTGGAAATGTGTCTTTATTCACTTTTATAGCACACATTTCTTATTTATTAATCAAACTCAGAACCTCCTCTGACTATATTTTTCTTTTTGCTATCACTTTATGCTACCTATTCAGCGGACTTATTTACCACTTCGTTTCAAATACGTTAGAATAAAATATTACATATTAATTTAGAACCGATGCAAAAGAGAGCACAGCACTTTAGCGCTTTTGCTAAACGATAATAATCAGAGCCGGTGAAACTGGAGCCGAACTTGGAGCCAAATTTTCAATCAGACTTTATGAGACTATCAGGGCCTCCTCTGGCTATATTTTTTTTTTGTCTCCACTTTCTCCAAGTTAAAGAATTAGGAGCCTAGACTAGAATTCATTTAAAAGTAGGATTCATTTAAAAGTAGGATTCCAGGAACTCCTTACACCTTAAATAATGAATAGAAATATACTTTATATCTGTATTTATTTATACATCTATATATCCTTTATTTCCCACCAACATGTATTTGTAAAGGACAGTTTTCCTTATTCGATTATGTAAAAAAAATATTTTAAAATATCCGAAATTATGTACCATCCGAACTACTATGACATCGCACTTTTACGGCCCGAAAATTTCACAAACATTCAATCGAAATACCATCAATTACGATTTTTTTTCATGCATTAATGTGCTTTGAATGCCAAAAATGATTCCTTATCAAAGAGGAAAGAAAACACAAACTTAAAAGCAGGTTAATGTAGTTTTTTTTATATCAATAATTGTCGATCTCAGTTGTGACAAACTGCCGACACGAAGCCAGGCAAAATATTCAAACTTCTTATTGTTTCAATGTGTGTATAACACATTTTAATTACTTTATTACAAGTGTTTTCACAGTTCACAATACACATGGGAGTATTTTGTCTTGAGAAACTTGAGATCAAGTAAAATTTATTTTGGGGATTTCTTTTTTTTTAAACAGGCCTGACGGGCTCCTTGTCTTCAAAATGAGACAGGCCCGGAATGGATTTCGAGGAGCCCCGGGCGTCGGGCTATCCTACTTTTCGAGTACTGCACTGACAAAGTTTGGTAAATATTATCAAATACAAAATGAAGGTGCTAGAATGTAACACTTTGGGCAGGGCCAAATGTGACCCCAGGGCTACATGTAATATATGAGAGCTTTGTGGTTTCAGAGAAGAAGAATTAAGTTTTCCCTATACAAGTCTATGTAAAACATGACCCCTGGAGCAGGGCCAAATGTGACCCCATGGTCACTATTTGAACAAACTTGGTAAAGGACCATAAGAGTATAGTAAATGCAAAATATTAAACATCTGGCTCTTGTAGTTCCAGAGAAGAAGACTTTAATGTGTTTCCCATATATGTCTATGAAAAACTGTGAGCCCAGGGCGTGGCCAAATTTGACACCAGGGTCACCATTTGAACAAACTTGGTAGAGGACCATAAGCTTATAGCAAATGCAAAATATTAAACCTCTGGCTTTTGCATTTCCAGAGAAGAAGATTTTTTTCAGTTTTTCCCTATACAAGCCTATGTAAAACTGTGACTCCCGGGGTGGGGCCAAATGTGACCCCTGGGTCACCATTTGAACAAACTTGGTAGAGGACCATAGCAAATGCAAAATATTAAACCTCTGGCTCTTGCAGTTTCAGAATAGATTTTTTAAGTTTTTCCCTATACATGTCTATCCAAAACATGTGACCCTTGGGGTGGGGTCAAATGTGAAAATGTGACCCAAGGGTCACCATTTGAACAAACATAAGCTTATAGTAAATGCAAAATATCAAACCTCTGGCTCTTGTAGTTTCCGAGAAGAAGATTTCCCCCCCCCCCTATATATGTCTTATGTAAAACTGTGACCCCCGGGGCGGGGACAAATTTGATCCCAGGGTCACCATTTGAACAAACTTAGTAGAGGACCATAAGCTGATTTTTGGCTCAGGTCATCAATGTCAGACTCTTTGTTCAGTGACATGCAAATAAACATCTGTAAATGCAATATAGATATGTTTGGTTCAGGAAAAACAATAAGTTGCCAGTGTATGCTATAAATGCATTCTCACTCTGCTGGACATGTTTTAACTGTATATACATGTTTTCTCCCTTCAGCTTACTGGGAGCGGTACTTCAGAAGGTAGATGCGGACATAGCAGAAGTGTTGTTAGTGGCACCAGTGTATCACACAAGCGTGGTTTCCTCGCTTACTGAAAATGTTCAGTGGACAATCGTACATACTTCCATCTCCTCAGGATTGTCTTCGGTTGCCAGGAGCGACATCGAAATGCCATGCATGCATTGACAACAAGAGGTCAATGACCTTGAAGCTCTAATGATATGTTTTTGATAGCTAGATCAGCATTCCTGTGAAGTTTCATGAAAATCTGTCAAGTAGTTTCATAGGAGTAACTCTATGTAAACAAAGATGGCCGCTGGCGGCCATGTTTAACATCAAATCAAAATAATTTTTGACAAGGATCAACAAACATCATATCATAATGACCATTTTAAAAAAAAGTCCCATATCAATATCACTTATACTTTTCAAGAAGTAGTCGCTACAAACTTGTATTTTGAAAATTTATTTTTAGCCATGGCAGCCATCTTGAATTTCCGGCCGACCTGAAATTTTGCTAGGATCGATTAGACATCAAGAGCAACATTCCTGTGAAGTTTCATGAAAATCCGTCGAGTAGACACAGATAACTACAGGTAAAAAGTTTTTACTAGATAACTCTATGTGAACAATGATGGCCGCTGACAGCCATGTTTAACAATCGAATCAAAACGATTTCCGACAAGGACCAACATCATGACATGCTGATCATTTTAGAAAAATCCCATATCAATATCACTTATAGTTTTAAAAAAGTAGTTGCTACAAACTTGTTTTTTTGAAAATCTATTTTTAGACTTGGCAGCCATCTTGAATTTCTGGCTGACCTGAAGTTTTGCTAGGATCAATTAGACATCAAGAGCAACATTCGTGTGAAGTTTCATGAAAATCCGTCAAGTAGTTTCAGAGGAGTAGTCTCTACAAGTTTTCATTATATAACTCTATGCAAACAAAGATGGCCACTGGCAGCCATGTTTAACGTCGAATCAAAATAATTTTTGACAAAGGATCAGCATCGTGTCATATTGATCATTATAGGAAAAGACGCATATCAATATCACTTATAGTTTTCAAGAAGTAGTCGCTACAAACTTGTTGTTTGAAAAATATTTTTAGCCGTGGCGGCCATCTTGAATTTCCGGCCGACCTGAAATTTTGCTAGGATCAATTAGACATCAAGAGCAACATTCCTGTGAAGTTTCATGAAAATCCGTCAAGTAGTTTCAGAGGAGTAGCCGCTACAAGTTTTCATTATATAACTCTATGTAAACAAAGATGGCCACTGGTGGCCATGTTTAACGTCGCATCAAAATAATTTTCGACAAGGATCAACATCATTCCATACTGATCATTTTAGAAAAGGTCCCATATCAATATAACTTAGAGTTTTCAAGAAGTAGTCGCTACAATCTTGTTTTTTTAAAATCTATTTTTAGATTTGGCAGCCATCTTGGATTTCACATCAACATGAATTTTTGCTAGGATCAACTAGACTTCATGAGCAACATTTCTGTAAAGTTTCATGAAAATCCATTCAGTAGTTTCAGAGGAGTAGTCGCTACAAAAATTTTTTTTAGGGACAGACGAATGTCCGGACGGACGACGGACGCCACACCACGGCATAAAAAAATGAAGTTGGGGGTATTTCGGGTATCAGGCAAAGCATCATCGACGCAGGCATACCACCAGACTCTGCAGACATCATTATGTTGTCTTGGAGACCGTCGACAGAGAAACAATATATCACGTATTACAAAAAGTGGGTGCAATTTTGTGGTAAAAGACAAATACATCACATTAATCCCACTATAAATGACATATTGTTTTTCTTAACGGGGTCGTTTAATAGTGGCTTAGGGTTCAGTGGTATAAATACAGCAAAGTCTGCTTTATCTAGTTTTCTAGGTTTAACTTGTGATTTACAAATAGGCAAAAACATGCTTAGGCCAAAAAAAAAATAGGTGTGTTTCCTATTGCATGCTCTGAAAAAATAGGTAGGTAGCATTTTATTTTTTTTGGAGCAAGATATTGTGAGATTCTACATGTATTTATCACATAAACCCCATACAAGTTGATGATACAGCTGAAAGTTTCTCTGTGATGTAAGTTTACCTCGATATATTGTGATAAATCATTGTTCAGAACAAATAAACCATTTTTATTTTTTCAATTTTTTTATTTTTCATAAAAAGTTTTAGGGTCGGCCCCTTAAAAATAGGGTCGGTCGGGCCACCGGAAACACAGGTATTTATTTTTTTGGCCTTATAAAGAGGTTTATGAAAGGGATTTTTCACAAAAAAACTCCTTTACCCAGCATGGTCAGATACAAGTGTACTTGGGACGTTAATATTGTATTGTCATTCATAAAATCATTGGGGAAACAGTTAAAAAATCTCTTTAAAATCAGTGATGCTATTGGCATTGACAACTAGCCAGAGATGTCAGACTTTATTTTACCTAGATACACGGAATATTGACTTAAAGGAATCATATGTAAAATAGGTATTGGTGACTTACTTAAACAGTCATCTCCTGCAAATCATCTTCAAGAACTGTTCATCGCAGCATTTACTTTAGACACACATTTATGTGTTGTGAAAGCATTAGAGGTGTATATGAATAGGACTTCTACTTCGGGATGTAGCTCGCAGTTATTTGTTAGTTTTCAAAAACCACATAAATGTGTAAGGCAACAATCGCAAAATGGATTAAGAAAATGTTGGTGTGTGCAGGAGTCAATATGATGATATTTAAAGCACATAGTACGAGATCAGCAGCTAGTAGCTTGGCTGTTCAACATGTACCAATTGACACTGTGCTGAGGATCGCCAGCCGAGGATCGCCGGCTGGCGGTCTGATAGTGTTTTCAGAAAATTCTATAACAAAACAGTGACAAATGACAGTTCATTTAGTGTCCTGATGTGTCCTGATGAATACTAAAGGTTGATTTTGGTACAGGTATGATACTTATGCAGTGCTATTATGTTTACAATGAATACTTATAGCACATGTATTAGAATTATAAGATAAAACGAAACTTACCGTTGATGTTTGATCTTAATTCTGTTGTGCTAAGCAGCCAGGAATTATATGCCCACCCTGGCATTTTTGATGCTTTTCCCACCCTAGTTGAGTGGTTTCCAAGCTGTCATTGTGTTTCTCATTTCTCTAAAGACTGAGGTTGATTAACATGACCGGTCACGTGTTCATCTCATATAATTCCTGGCTGCTTAGCACAACAGAATTAAAAACATCGATGGTAAGTTTTGTTTAATCTTATAATTCTAAGTTGAAAATGGGCCATAATTTTGCTAAAATACAGAGTACCGTGTTATGGAACATGAGAACTGAAGTCATATTCCAAGTTTTATATGATGAACAGCTATTGAAATATATGGATATGCAAAAAAAACTTAAACATTTCCAATTCGAAAAAAGGAGCCATAAATTTGCCATAAAACAGAGTTACGGAACATGTGTCTACCAATGCGCTTGATGGTACTGAACACATATTCCAAGTTTCAATGTATGAGCAGTGGTTGCTGATATAATTGGACTTGCCAAAAAACATTGACCCTATGCCAAAGTGAGTATAATATCTCTTCCTATTCTTCAAATAGTTGAGCTAATAACTATGGGTCCCTTTTAACATTATTTAAAATACCTTTATTCCATATTTGGCAGCTTCACGCCAAATATACTGCTTACTGTATCCTCCCGCTCCAATAACAAGCATGCGCTTTCCCTTCATAACATGCAGTTGTGATCTCTGGATCATGGTCCTGACCCATGGACGTACGCTTCGACCAGCATATGTGTTGATAAGCTGTACAGTTCCGGAACCAGTTTTGTCATCGATGAGTACTCCAGATGATTCAGTTGTAGCAGACAGAGTGTGATTCTCACCATAGCCATCCTCTTGTAGGGAAACTGTTCTTTGCACCAAGCTGTTCATAAATTCGTTTATGTGGCAGTTGATGGTAGAGTCATGACTGTTGACCTCAATGCCAAACGCGGTAAGGACGCCATCAACCAATGCTACAAACATGTCTATACCTGCATGGTGGGAAAAAAATGTAAACTTACTGTAAGATTGCTCGAGATAATAAATTATACTGGATATAAAATAGAACTGTCACTGAAATAGTCACCACAAAATTGCAATTTTAGAATCGTTTTTAAGCTCTGGTAGCTATCTTGAATTTCCGGCCAACCCATTCTTATTTACTAAGGGCCATCCAGAGCAACATTCCTGTAAAGCTTTATGAAAATCCATCATATAGTTTCAGAGGTTAGTCGCCACAAGTTTTTCCTATATAACTCTATGTAAATAAAGATGGCCATTGGCGGATATGTTTCGTTTTGAATCAAAATTAATTTAATAATATATATCCAGTTATTGTGGTAAAGGTTCCAAATCAATATCACTTATAGTTTTTTAGAAGTATTAGCCAAAATATTTTATTTTTACAAGAGAAACGCCTATTGGCGGTTAAAGTTCTCCAGCCATATTTTCTTTAATGAACATGTTTATGTTTATTTAAATCAAAATCAATAAACAACAACAGATATTAAATTTTACAATTCACACATTGCAATATCTGTGAAAAATGAGATTAAGATTTTATTTGATGACTTAGAAAACGTTGAACAGGTAAATTAATACACAGGTAAATGTGTTTATCAATTATCTGGCAATAGTTGTGCAGCTATACAATTCAGATTTACCGGATTTCCCCTTGCAGTCACGCAGTGGTAAAAGTAGTATCTATGTCATGCAAATAATAATTATTTTTACATACAACTTTGTAGTTTTTTTTTTTAAATATATGTTTCTCTCCGGGACTATCAAGAAATGTTCATATGATGTTTAACAGTTAAATTTGTCAATTCATAATACTACAAAAAGTGTGGCCATTCATCTTTAAGCCAAGTATTCCACAATGTGAAAGATGAGTTATTGGAATAGTATATGCAAGATTTTCACAACACGTTTTAGTTTCTTTTTAATATACAGCATTTGTCACACAACTTTTTTTTCAGGTTACTGACAAATTGGATGTAAACTTAAAAGCAAATTCTAAGTAAAGAAATGTGACAAATTATGAAAATATTCAAGGGGCCTAATTCTGAAAATATTCTGAAACCGTGTTCTGCTTTTAGTAACAGTGACCTTGTGTCCAGTGACCCCAAAAGCAATCCCAAGCTTCCTTTTCATATAAGCTACCTAACCATAAAGTTGATGCCAATATCTCATTCCTAACTGAAGTTATTGAGCGGAAACTGTTTTTCTATTTTTAGTAAGTGACCTTGACCCCAGTAACACCAACTACAATCCAAAGTTTTGCTTTTTATATAAGCTACATATCCAGAATGTTTCATGCCTAACTCCTAACTGGTTATTGAACGGGAAAAAAAATCTGTTTTTATTACCAGTGACATTGACCTTGAATCCGGTGATCCCAAATGCAATCCCAAGTTTCCTTTTCATATAAGCTCCCTATCCATAAAGTTTCATGACAATATCCCATTACTAACTGAAGTTATTGAATGGAAACCACTTTTCTATTTTTAGAAACAGTGACCTTGACCCCCAAGGTGTGACCCCAGTGATCCCCAAATTCAATCCCAAGTAACCTACCTATCCAGAACGTTTTATGCCAATATCTAACCGAAGTTATTGGACAGAAACCATTTTATCTAATGCAAACCAAAGCTTGCTTGTCATAAAAGGTAGCTATCCATAAAGTTTCATGCAAATATCTCATTCCTAAGTAAAGTTATTGAGCAGAAATGAAACTTGAACAAAAAGGTTAACACAAACTCTGTTTTTATTAAAAGTGACTTGACTTTGAACCCAGTCAGCCCAAATGCAACCCATCACTTCCTCTTCATATATGCTACCTATCCAGAAAGTTTCATGCCAATATCTCATTCCTAAGTGGAGTTATAGAACGGAAACCATTTTTCTATTTTTAGTATATTTTAGTATCAAGTGACCCCAAATGCAACCCCAAGCTTCCTCTTCATACAATATGCCTATCCACCAAGTTCCATGGCAATATTTCATTCCTAAACTTATTGAGCAGAAACAAAACTTAAACAACAAGAGCATCAAGAATTGCAGGGCAATCCATAGTCCCTCACCGGCCCAGACAAGCATTTACCAGACATTTCCTATGATGGATGTCAAAGATCAAGGTCAAGGTCACAATGACCTTATTTTGGTAAGCGACACACCGCTATCCCAGGATGTATTCACATACCAAGTTTGGTATATCTGTGTTATAGTATTGAAAATACGGTCCGGACAAGCATTTTCTATGACAGAGGTCACAGGTCAAGGTGACAATGACCTTATTTTGGTACGCGACACACAGCTATCCCAAGATGTATTCACATACCAAGTTTTGTTATCTCCCTAGTGTTATAGTATTGAAAATACGGTTCGGACAAGCATTTTCTATGAAAGAGGTCACAGGTCAAGGTCACAATGACCTTATTTTGGCAAGCGACACACCGCTATCCCATGATGTATTCAAATACCAAGTTTGGTATCTCTACGTAGCATTTTCTATGACAGAGGTCACAGGTCAAGGTGACAATGACCTTATTTTGGTACGCGACACACAGCTATCCCAAGATGTATTCACATACCAAGTTTTATTATCTCCCTAGTGTTATAGTACTGAAAATACGGTCCGGACAAGCATTTTCTATGACAGAGGTCACATGTCAAGGTGACAATGACCTTATTTTGGTAAGCGACACACAGCTATCCCAAGATGTATTCACATACCAAGTTTGGTATCTCCCTAGTGTTATAGTATTGAAAATACGGTTCGGACAATCATTTTCTATGACAGAGGTCACAGGTCAAGGTCACAATGACCTTATTTTGGCATGCAACACCGCTATCCCATGATGTATTCAAATACCAAGTTTGGTATCTGTTATAGTACTGAAAATACGGTCCGGACAAGCATTTTCCATGACAGAGGTCACAGTGACCTTATTTTGGTATGTGACACACCACTATCCCAAGATGTATCCACATACCAAGTTTGGTATTTCTAAGTGTTATAGTATTGAAAATATGGCCCGGACAAGCATTTTCTATGACAGAGGTCAAAGGTCAAGGTGACAATGACCTTATTTTGGTACGCGACACACAGCTATCCAAAGATGTATTCACATACCAAGTTTGGTATCTCCCTAGTGTTATAGAATTGAAAATACGGTTCGGACAAGCATTTTCTATGACAGAGGTCACAGGTCAAGGTCACAATGACCTTATTTTGGCATGCAACACACCGCTATCCCATGATGTATTCAAATACCAAGTTTGGTATCTCTGCGTGTTAAAGTACTGAAAATACGGTCCGGACAAGCATTTTCTATGACAGAGGTCACATGTCAAGGTCAAAGTGACCTTATTTTGGTATGCAACACACCGCTATCCCAAGATGTATCCACATACCAAGTTTGGTATCTCTAAGTGTTATAGTATTGAAAATATGGCCCGGACAAGCTTTTTCTATAACAGATGTCCGAAGATGTATCCACATATCATGTTTGATATCTCAAAGTCTTATCGAAAAATATGGCCCAGACAAAGATTTTCTATATATTTACAGGTCAAGGTCAAGGTCACAAAGCCCTTATTTTGGTATGCGGCACACCGCTATCCCAAGATGTATTCACATACCAAGTTTGGTATCTCTTAAGTGTTATAGTATTGAAAATACGGTCCTGACAAGCATTTTCTATGACAGAGGTCAGAGGTCAAGCTTTTTCTATAACAGATGTCACATGTCAAGGTCAAGGTCACGTGACCTTATTTTGGTATGCGACACACCGCTATCCCAAAATGTATCCACATACCAAGTTTGGTATCTCTAAGTGTTATAGTATTGAAAATATGATCCAGACAAGCATTTTCTATGCATTTTCTATGACGAAAGGTCACAGGTCATGATCACCTTTTTTTGATATGCGACACACCGCTATCCCAACATGTATTCACATACCAAGTTTGGTATCTCTAAGTGTTATAGTATTGAAAATACGGTCTGGACAAGCATTTTCTATGACAGAGGTCACATGTCAAGGTCACAGTGACCTTATTTTGGTACGCGACACACCGCTATCCCAAGATGAATCCACATACCAAATTTGGTATCTCTAACTGTTATAGTATTGAAAATACGATCTGGACAAGCATTTTCTATGACAGAGGTCACAGGTCAAGGTCACAGTGACCTTATTTTGATATGCGACACACCGCTATCCCAAGATGTATCCACATACCAAATTTGGTATCGCTAACTGTTATAGTATTGAAAATACGATCTGGACAAGCATTTTCTATGACAGAGGTCACAGGTCAAGGTCACAGTGACCTTATTTTGGTATGTGACACACCGCTATCCCAGGATGTATCCACAGACCATGTTTGATATCTCAAAGTCTTACTGAAAATATGGATCGGACAAGCATTTTCTATGTATTTACAGGTCAAGGTCACAAAGATCTTATTTTGGTATGAGACACACCGCTATCCCAAGATGTATCCACATACCAAGTTTGGTATCTCTAAGTGTTATGGTCAAGGTCACAAAGACCTTATTTTGGTATGCGACACACCGCTATCCCAAGATGTATTTGCATACCAAGTTTGGTATCTCTAAGCGTTATAGTATTAAAAATACGGTCTGGACAAGCATTTTCTATGACAGAGGTCACAGGTCAAGGTCACACTGACCTTATTTTGGTACGCGACACACTGCTATCCCAAAATGTATCCACATACCAAGTTTGGTATCTCAAAGTCTTATAGTATTAAAAATATGGCCCGGACAAGCATTCAGAAGGACGGACGGAAGGATGGACGAGGTGCAAAACCTATAGTCCCCCACCGACTAAAAAGGTTAATGCAAACTTAAACAACAAGAGCTATCAAAGGACAGCATAGCTCGACTATTTCGAATTTTCAGAGAACAAGAAATGATACACCCGGCATACCATCAGAAAAAAACAAGAGGTCAATGACCTTGAAGCTCTACTGATTGATTTTGATTTCAGGAAGTAGTCGCTACAGACTTGTTTTTTGAAAATCTATTTTTAACCGTGGCGGCCATCTTGAATTTCCGGCCGACCTGAAATTTTGCTAGGATCAATTAGACATTAAGAGCAACATTCCTGTGAAGTTTCATGAAAATCCGTCAAGTAGTTTCAGAGAAGTAGTCGCTACAAGTTTTCATTATATAACTCTATGTAAACAAAGATGGCCGCTGGTAGCCATGTTTAAGGTCAAATCAAAACGATTTTCGACAAGGACCAACATCATGTCATACTGATCATTTTAGAAAAAGTCCCATATCAATATCTCTTATAGTTTTGAAGAAGTAGTCGCTACAAACTTATTTATTTTAAATCTATTTTTAGCTGTGGTGGCCATCTTGAATTTCCGGCCGACCTGAAATTTTTCTAGGATCAACTAGACATCAAGAGCAACATTCCTGTGAAGTTTCATGAACATCCGTCAAGTAGTTTCAGAGGAGTAGTCGCTACAAGTTTTTACTATATAACTCTATGTAAACAAAGATGGCCACTGGCAGCCATGTTTAACGTCGAATCAAAATAATTTTCCACAAGGATCAACATCATGTCATACTGATCATTTTAGAAAAAGTCCCATATCAATATCACTTATAGTTTTCAAGAAGTAGTCGCTACAAACTTATTTTTTAAAAATCTATTTTTAGCTGTGACGGCCATCTTGAATTTCTGGCAGATCTGAAATTTTGCTAGGATCAATTAGACATCAAGAGCAACATTCCTGTAAAGTTTCATGACAATCCGTAAAGTAGTTTCAGAGAAGTAGACGCTACAAGTTTTTACTATATAACTCTATGTAAACAAAGATGGCCGCAGGCAGCCATGTTAAACGTTGAATCAAAACGATTTTTGACAAGGATCAACATCATGTCATGCTGATCATTTTAGAAAAAGTCCCATATCAATATCACTAATAGTTTTCAAGAAGTAGTCGCTACAAACTTGTATTTTAAAACTCTATTTTTAGCTTTGGCGGCCATCTTGGATTATACATCAACATGAATTTTTGCTAGGATCAACTAGACTTTATGGGCAACATTTCTGTAAAGTTTCATGAATATCCATCCAGTAGTTTCCGAGGAGTTGTCGCTACAAATAAAAGTTAACGGACGGACAGACGGACGGACGGACGGACGGACAGACGGACAAGCTCTGCTGATCTCTGATCAGTAGAGCTAAAAAAGTGAAAACAAAGGGGCAAGCTGGATGTGTCAAGAAGGAAAACATTGGAATTTTCATTAAATCAAGGGCCACAATTCATAATAACCCTTTCAAAGGATACATAATGCAAATTTTATAAGTTGAAAATTTGAAGAAAATATGTTAAAAGTATATGTAAATGCATTGGACCTTTGACCCCTTTGTGACCTTGACCTTTCATCCAATGATCATGAACTCAATAGATACGATCATCGTCCCATTTATAATAAAGTATGTAAGTTTGATGAAGATTGGACAAGTTATGACCCAGGGGCTATGTCACCAGGGGTGGCGAAGGAGTCGAAGGATGGTTGTATCCATCTGTTCATGCCCAGTTAAGTGTATATAATTTATGGTTATAGGGTAGGGATCTTAACGGTTTCCAAATTATGACCCAGAGGCTATGTCCCCATGGTTGGGGAAGGAGATTGGGTTCTATGCTGGTTGAGTGGTAGTATCCATCTGTTCATGCCCAGTAAGTGTATATATGGTTGTAGGGTGGGGATCTCAACGGTTTACAAGTTATGACCCAGGGGCTATGTCACCAGGGGTGGGGAAGGAGTTTGGGGTCTATGCTGGTTGGGTGGTTGTATTCGTCTGTTCATGCCCAGTAAGTGTATATATGGTTATTGGGTGGGGATCTCAATGGTTTCCAAGTTATGACCGAGGGGCTATGTCCCCAGGGGTGGGGAGCAACCCCGTGTCTATGCTGTTGGATGGTTGTATCTGTCTGTTCATGTCCAGTAAGTGTATATATGGTTATAGGGTGGGGATCTCAACAGTTACTAAGTTATGACTCAGGGGGCCCACCCACACCCTCATGTTTCACCTCTTGTGAACCCCGGGGGCGGCCCCAATTCTGAACCCAGGGTCACCATTTGAGCAAATTTGGTAGAGGACTACTAGACGATGCTACACACAAAATATCTTAGCTGCAGCCCTTTTTGTTTCGGAGAAGAAGATTTTGAAGTATTTTTCCTATATATTTCTATGTAAAAATGACATTTTTTACCAATTCAGGGGCCATAATTTTGTCAAAATGAATGAAAGAGTTATGGGGATTGTTGGATAAGGTCCAGAATATGATGTGAAACATTAGTTTAAAATTTCAATGCAATAACTTGAGTAGTTTTGAAGTTATAAATCTATTGCACAAACACTTTAAGGTAAAGACAAGACAATGAAAGGGCCATAACTTTGTCAAAATGCAAGGAAGAGTTATGGGGATTGTCGGATAAGGTGCAGAATTTGATGGGAAACATTAGTATAAAGTTTTAATGCAATAGCTTCAGTAGCATTGAAGTTATAAATCTATTGCACAAAAACTTTAAGGCGAAGCTGGGGACGCCAACGCCGTGGTGAGTAGGATAGCTCTCACTATTCTTTGAATAGTCGAGCTAAAAAGGTTAACACAAACTTAAACTAGAAATGACCTAGATGACCCCACTGAAAACAATGTGTAAAACATTAAACTTTTCAAAAAAGGGGCCATAACTCTGGTAATACCACGTCGATTTTGATGCCAAAACGATATGTACATCTTGACATCATAGGTAAGTATCCTGTAAAGTTTCAAAGGAATTGGTTTAAAAGTGTGGGAGGGGATAGACACACAAGATATTTTCACGTAAAATTTGACGAAAAATGGGGGCATAACTCCGGTAATAGGCAGTCGATTTTGATGCCAAAATGATATGAACATCTTGACATCATAGGTAAGTATCCTGTAAAGTTTAAAAGCAATCGCTTGAAAAGTGTCGGTGGAGATAGACACGTAAATATTTTCACGTAAAATTTGACGAAAAAGGAGGCCATAACTCTGGTAATACTGGGTCGATTTTGACATCGAAACGATATGCACATCTTGACATCATAGGTAAGCATCCTGTAAAGTTTTGAAGCAATTGGTTGAAAAGTGTGGGTGGAGTTAGACACAAAAGATATTGTCACATAAAATTTGACGAAAAAGGAGCCATAACTCCGGTAAAACTGGGTCCTGAAACGATATGCACATCTTGACATCGTAGGTAAGCATCCTGTAAAGTTTCGAAGCAATTGGTTGAAAAGTGTGAGAGGAGACAGACACAAACAGTGGTGGTGGCATAAAAACATCTGTGTCTAATGTTTTAAACCAGTTTATATGTGCTTTAATATATAAAGTTGGTCCGTATTTATTTTTTGAATGTATTGTCATGACTTGCTTTATATATAATAAAATAAATGAAGAGATCACATAAAACACATCCCTTACCAAAAAAATAGGCTTCTGGCGACTATTTGCTGCAACTTTGCTGCGGCAAACATTGCTGCAAAGCTGCGGCAGATAAGTTTGCGGTGAAGTTGCGGTATACTTTTACCATGCAAATGAGGTCTGCGGCAAAGTTGCAGCAAACAAATATGCAATGTTCTGATGATGTTCACCGCAACTTTGCCGCAGACCTCATTTGCATGGTAAAACTGTGCTGCAACTTAGCAGCAAACTTCATTTGCATAACACTTTTAGCTGTAATCTTCTGGCGATGTTTTGCGATGTTTGCTGCAACTTTGTCACAGACCTCACTTACATAGTAGAAGTGTGCGGCAACTTTGCAGCAAACTTCATTTGCATAAAATGTATCTCTGCAATGTTCTGGCGATGCTTGTGGTGATGTTTGCTGCAAAGTTGCCGCAATGTTCGCCAACACATCGCAGCAAAGTTTTTCAAAATAAATAATGAACTGAAATTATGAAATAGAACAATGGTGCGCCGTTTAAAAAATATAAATATTATACAGAGTTCATACTGTAAATCAAAATTCTGGCATACAAATTTATCCTAATCCCTAACTTACAAAGTTGACAAAGCCATACAATAATAAATTCCATTCAGACGTGCGTAAAATGAAAATGATCATTTTCATCGAAATGTCAAAAACTCCTAACTTTCATTCAAATATTACTCTCATTTACAAGGGAATGTCAAATGTCTTTTTCCACATTACTCCCATTTTTATGGAGATGTCAAGTGCTGTCATTTCTGCATTACTCTCATTTTCATGGAGGTGTCGAGTGCGGTCATTTCTGCATTACTCCCATTTTCATGAATGTGTCGAGCGCTGTCATTTCTGCATTACTCTCATATTAAGGCGATGCCGAGCACTGTCATTTCTGTATTATTCCCATTTTCATGGAGATGTCGAGCGGTCATTTTTGCATTACTCACATTTTCTTTGAGATGTCGATTGCTTAATTCCTGCATTACTCACATTTTCTCGAAAATGTCGAGCGTTGTCATTCATGCATTACTCCAATTTTTATGTAGATGTTGAATGCTGTCATTCCTGCATTACTCCCGTTTTTTTGTAGATGTCGAGTGCTGTCATTTCTGCATTACTCCCAATTTCATGGACTCTCATGTCGAGTGCTGTCATTTCTGCATTACTCTAATTTGAATGGAGTTGTCAAGCGTTGTCATTTCTGCATTACTCCCATTTTCATGGAGATGTCGAGTGCTCTCATTTTGGATTACTCCCATTTTCATCGAGATGTCGAGCTCTGTCATTTCTGCATTACTCATATTTTCATAGAGATGTCGAGCGCCGTCATTTCTGCATTACTTCCATTTTCATAGAGATGTCGAGCGCCGTCATTTCTGCATTACTCCCATTTTCATAGAGATGTTGAGCGCTGTCATTCCTGCATTACTCCCATTTTTAAAGAGATGTCGAGCACTGTCATTCCTGCATTACTCCCATTTTCAAAGAGGCGAGCGCAGTCATTTCTGTATTACTCCCATTTTCATAGAGATGTCGAGCGCTGTCATTCCTGTATTACTCACATTTTCATAGAGGAGATGTCGAGCGCTGTCATTTCTGTATTACTCCCATTTTCATGGAGATGTCGAGCACTGTATTTCTGCATTTCTCCCATTTTCATGGAGATGTCGAGCGTTGTCATTTCTGCATTACTCTCATTTTCATGGAGATGTCGAGCGCTGTCATTTCTGCATTACTCTCACTTTCATGGAGATGTTGAGTGCTGTCATTTCTGCATTACTCCAATTTTCATAGAGATGTTGAGCGCTGTCATTTCTGCCTTACTCCCATTTTCATAGAGATGTTGAGCGCTTTCATTTCTGCCTTACTCCCATTTTCATAGAGATGTCGAGCGCTGTCATTTCTGCATTACTCCCATTTTCATAGAGATGTCGAGCTCTGTCATTTCTGCATTACTCATATTTTCATAGAGATGTCGAGCGCCGTCATTTCTGCATTACTTCCATTTTCATAGAGATGTCGAGCGCCGTCATTTCTGCATTACTCCCATTTTCATAGAGATGTTGAGCGCTGTCATTCCTGCATTACTCCCATTTTTAAAGAGATGTCGAGCACTGTCATTCCTGCATTACTCCCATTTTCAAAGAGGCGAGCGCAGTCATTTCTGTATTACTCCCATTTTCATAGAGATGTCGAGCGCTGTCATTCCTGTATTACTCACATTTTCATAGAGGAGATGTCGAGCGCTGTCATTTCTGTATTACTCCCATTTTCATGGAGATGTCGAGCACTGTATTTCTGCATTTCTCCCATTTTCATGGAGATGTCGAGCGTTGTCATTTCTGCATTACTCTCATTTACATGGAGATGTCGAGCGCTGTCATTTCTGAATTACTCTCACTTTCATGGAGATGTTGAGTGCTGTCATTTCTGCATTACTCCAATTTTCATAGAGATGTTGAGCGCTGTCATTTCTGCCTTACTCCCATTTTCATAGAGATGTTGAGCGCTTTCATTTCTGCCTTACTCCCATTTTCATAGAGATGTCGAGCGCTGTCATTTCTGCATTACTCCCATTTTCATAGAGATGTCGAGCGCCGTCATTTCTGCATTACTCCCATTTTCATAGAGATGTCGAGCGCCATCATTTCTGCATTACTCCCATTTTCATAGAGATGTCGAGCGCTGTCATTCCTGCATTACTCCCATTTTCAAAGAGATGTCGAGCACTGTCATTCCTGCATTACTCCCATTTTCAAAGAGATGTCGAGCGCAGTCATTTCTGTATTACTCCCATTTTCATAGAGGAGATGTCGAACGCTGTCATTCCTGTATTACTCACATTTTCATAGAGGAGATGTTGAGCGCTGTCATTTCTGCATTACTCCCATTTTCATGGAGATGTCGAGAAGTCATTTCTGCATTACTCTCATTTTCATGGAAATGTCGAGCGCTGTCATTTCTGCATTACTCTCACTTTCATGGAGATGTTGAGTGCTGTCATTTCTGCATTACTCCAATTTTCATAGAGATGTAGAGCACTGTCATTTCTGCCTTACTCCCATTTTCATAGAGATGTCGAGCGCTGTCATTTCTACATTACTCCCATTTTCATAGAGATGTCGAGCGCTGTCATTTCTGCATTACTCCCATTTTTATGGAGATGTCGAGCACTGTCATTTCTGCCTTACTCCCATTTTCATAGAGATGTCGAGCGATGTCATTTCTGCATTACTCCCATTTTCATGGAGATGTCGAGCGCTGTCATTTCTGCATTACTCCCATTTTCATAGAGATGTCGAGCGCAGTCATTTCTGAATTACTCTCATTTTTATGGAGATGTCGAGCGCTGTCATTTCTGCATTACTCCCATTTTCATGGAAATGTCGAGCGCTGTCATTTCTGTATTACTCCCATTTTCCTAGAGTATAACCTGTACATGATACTGCATGATACTGCATCAGATCAAAGGAAATTGCATAATACCTGGTAATAATAAGTAACTGACCCAGTGAGCAAGATTATCCATCTTTTTTTTTCACTCTATCATAAATTGGGTGTTTCTACATGAATACACTTATATTTTTCTGATATTAGCATTAATTATCTTTGTCATTAATTAACTTTTAAATACATGTTATTGAAAGTATGTGTGCTTAAACTTCAAAGTAGATATACATTTTTATATTTGTTAAAGGACTAGGTATGATAAGGGACAAAATTGGCCCCCAATATTAAGTTTTAATGCACAAGTTCTGAATATCTTGTTTAGCTACAAATGAACTGAATCAATATTAAAACTCATTAAAAGTATGTTTGAAGGCCCTAAATGAGTTTAAGAGCCTCACAAACAAGGCCTTTTCTTTCAAAAATTGACATTTCTGTTCATTTTCAGCAGTTTTCGATCAGTTTTTGGTCTTTGAAATACAGAGCGTACCCTCCAGCACAGCTGATTTTTTGTTGAAACAGGTTCTTGATAAGGATGCATCATCAGCCAAAAAACTGTGAGTGCTCGGAGGTGCGCTCTATATTTTTAGGATCAAAATCTCGACCAGAAAGGTCCAAAATCTACAAAATATAACAAAATTACCAAAAATGCCGTTTTTTGAGACCCTATTAATTCTTCTAGATAAATAAAATAAATAAAAATATATTTTGAAGATAGAATATGATCAGTCTACTTCAATGTGCACAACAGATTATATGTAAAAAAAAAATGCATTTTGAATATATTGGGGGCCAAAATACCCCCTTATCATACCTTGACATTTGTAGATAGTAACTATATAATAATTCACAATGACTTGAACTATTAAATTGGCTTGTCATCATGTTAATGCAAATTTGCATGTTAATTCAAAAACTTGCCAATAAGTATTGTAAATGTGTAAATAATAGAGGGCCACATGGAAGATTAGTTTTAGTTTAAATAAAATGTGTATTACCCTCTGTAAATAATGTCTATTATTATTATTATTATTATAATTAATACTGCATTTTGCACTTGGGACACAATTTTAATTGTTCTGGTTTTTAATGTTGGGAGTTATCATGGTGTTATACTTGTATACTTAGCTAAATTACTCGTTCAGGTGGTCCTTTGACATAAAATGCAAATTTCACTTTAGTAATAAGTAACACAGAAATAATAAAATTCTGTATAAAGTTTAATTTTTGCGATGATGTTTTGGCGAACAGAGATACAGCAGATCAGAACGGTAAAGTTTGTCGTGATGTTGTGGTGAATAAAGAAACGGCAAATCTAAATTGAAAAGTTGCGATGTTACGGCGTGCAATAAAAAATAAATCGGAATGGTAAAGTTTGTCGCGATGTTGTGGCGAACAAAAAAACTGGTAAAGTTTGTCGCGATGTTGTGACGAACAAAAAAACTGCAAGTTAGTTTGTGGTGATGGTATGGTGAACGTTCCAAATAAATAAATGTTTCTGGCGAATGGATAGCTTTTTGGCGAGTTTGCGGCAAATTCGCCAAAGATTACCATGGTGTTTGCGGCAACAACTTGCAGCAACCTTGCAGCAAACCTTCTCATTTGGTAAGGGATTGTCTTCTGTACAATCATTATATATCCAACATAATAATTATGTGTTCAATTGTTGCTTGCTTATGTCTGACCCAATTTGCACATTTCGGTCTACTTTTTTAGGTCATTGACACCCATCTACCATTTGGTTTTTTGTACAACCACCCAAGTAATTGAATACAATATAATCACGGCAACCCATGTAAAAAACGAGTGTTTGCCGCCCGCGGGTGGAATGTCATGTCTAGAACAGTCCTTACCATAGCAACCACAATTCTTATGCGAATCTACCCAAAAGGGGGTGGGGGGTGCACAACTAGACCATGACACAAACATTCCTGCCAAGTTTCGAGTTTGTAGTGCCAGCTGTTCTCGAGTTATCGCGAAGACAAGCAATTTTAGTAATTTTTTAAAAGTTCTGTTACCATGCCAACCACATTTCTTAAGCGAATCTACCCATAAAGGGAGGTGCACAACTACACCATGACACAAACAGTCCTGCCAAGTTTCGAGTTTGTTGTTCCCGCTGTTCTTGAGTTATCGTTAAGACAAGATTACGGTACGGACGGACCAACTGACAGACAGATCCATTATGTAAAATTAGTTTCGGAGAAACAAGCTTACATATAAACTTTAACCAAATTTTCTGAGTATAAAAGGGGCCATAATTTTGTTAAAATAAAGCACGAGTTATAGAACCTGGCCATTTTGCTAATATATTGGTAGCCAATGGTAACCTTGTGCTGCAGTTAGTACCGATATACTAGGATACTACCAATATCCATTCAGAGTTTATTGGTCGCCAGTTGTAACATCAGTACCCACATGCTGCCATCGGTGGCCAGTGGTATTAACCAAATGACGTGGTTACCAATGGCATAACTCTGAACGCACCCAGTCTAGTCACTACCAATTCTGGTGTGGGCATAATAAAACTCTGCCCAAAGTCAATGGGCCGGAACAGCACATCGATATAATTTAAAATTTCCTATAGCCTGTGAGGATACAGATACAATATATAACACAAGTATAACATGGCAACAATGCAGTAATTGGTACATTTATATGAGTAACTCGACTTCATACTTCCTAGAATGCATCACAAAATCCGGACAAGAAAGTTGGACTATGTATAAAGTGTGACTATGTATAAAGTGTGACATGTATAAAGTGTGACTATGTGTGACTATGTATAAAGTGTGACTATGTATAAAGTGTGACGTAACTAAGAAGGCAAATAAAAGCATAAATATGTACAAACCTATCATATCTGTCTGTCCCCTTATTGTCCCTTTATCATCGTCTGTCATATTTTTCTCGTACTCCATGATATACTCCAGCACAGCCTCCGACTTGTTTCTGATCTCATATTCCAGTCTCTGCCTCTTCTCCGCATCGAATACGTTGTAGGCCAGCAGAGTACTGTCCAGTGACTGGCACACTGTGTTGTCACCGCTGATTGGGAGACTTTTGTCTAAAATTCCACAGTTAATCTGAAAATAATCCCAACGGTCATCTGAACAAATACCATGTACAGTCAAATCAGCCTAATAGACCACCTCTATTAAGAGACCACCTGCTTTAAGAGATCACCATTTCAGTTCCCAAATGTATTGTTATCAATTAAATTTAAAACACCTGTATTAAGACACCACCTGTGTAAGGGACCAACTTGTTCATCCCTTTCGTGGTCACTTAGTACAGGTGTGTTTGTACAAGTATGTAATAACATAGCAGGGGTCACTTAATACAGGTGTGTTTGTACACGTATGTAATAACATAGCAAAAGCACACTTGTTCATCCCTTTCGTGGTCACTTAGTACAGGTGTGTTTGTACAAGTATGTAATAACATAGCAGGGGTCACTTAATACAGGTGTGTTTGTACACGTATGTAATAACATAGCAAAAGCACACATCGTGATAACAGCATTATTGTTGTCCATGACAATGGTCAGATTCAATCCTGATACATTTGCATGAAAAGGGAACAATCAATAATCATTGATAAAGACAACAATCATTGACCTATATATACTTTTTAAGTTTAAGTTGAGCTAAGAATGTGACTTTCTATGCATTGTATTTTTTCTCTATAAAATAATGGAGACACAAGTCGTACCGGCATCGATTGAATGACTGAATCCTTGATTTACATTAACATATCAAATTTTAAGCGAATACACTTTTTCGTAATATTTCAAAAACATGGGTGAAAGTATGTAATTTTGTCAACAAAACAAGAAAATCGGTAGAACCAATGATGCTCCCCGAAATGTAACCTCAACTTATCAAATGGCAATGTATCACCCAGCAGTTTTCAATTTACAGTTCCATTAGTAGTCAAATGGCAATGTATCACCCAGCAGTTTTCAACTTACAGTTCCATTAGTAGTTTGCACTCCAGATAAAACAAGAAATATCACTGTAAGTGATAAATGCCCCCGAAATGTCCTTTGACCTCTAAGTATGACCTTGACCTTTGAGCCATGGACCTGGATTTGTGCACGACACCTCATTTGGTGGTGGTGAGCACTTGTGCCAAGTTATTTGAAAATCCGTCCAGGCATGCAAAAGTTATTGACCGGACACGATTTGACCTTTGACCTCTAAATGTGACCTTGGGGCCACAGACTTGGATTTTGTGCGCGACACATCGTCTTGTTGTGGTGAGCACTTGTGCCAAGTTATTTGAAAATCCCTGCAGGGGTTGTGACGTTACGGTCCGGACACGAAATTGCATACCTGTTTTTGACCTATGAACTGCAAGTGTGACCTTGACCTTTGAGGTACGGACCTGGGTTTTGCGCGCGACACATCATCTTGTTATGGTGATCACTTGTGCCAAGTCATTTACAAATCCCTGCAGGGGTTGTGACGTTACGGTCGGACACAAAATTGTGTACGTGTTTTTGACCTGTGAACTTCAAGTGTGACCTTGACCTTTGAGGTATGGACCTGGGTTTTGCGGGGGACACATCGTCTTGTTATGGTGATCACTTGTGCCAAGTTATTTAAAAATCCCTGCAGGGGATGTGAAGTTACGGTCCGGACACAAACTTCGGAATGACGGACGGACGGACATTTTCGGGGGCATAAAAATCTAAGTATAAAATTGCAAAGGGCAATAACTATAATTTGAATGATGACAGAGTTACAGTTCTTGCACTCTGTACTTTCTCCCATTGCCCTCTATTATTGTGTGAAGTTTCATTGCAGTCTCATCAGTAGTTTTGAAGATATGCTACGGACAAGTGTGACAGACGGACGGACCAGTATAAAATTACAAAGGGCAATAACCCTAATTTGAATGACAACAGATTTACGATTCTTGTACTCTGCATTTCCTGACATTGTCCTCTATCATGACGAAATGACCATTTTGTTTAGACTTAAGGAATTAAGGATTTTTATTTACCACCAAAAATTCCTATTCGGTTCTATCTACTAGGAAATTGTATTTGAAAATGGCTTTAAATGGCTTCAAAGAATATTGAATACCAGTATATCTTCATTGTAGCATTTTGTCTGAATTCTATTTACCATTGTTGTTCTTGGTTTATTATTGAAATCCCGAGCGCACGTGACACGAACTCTAAACCCTAAATTTGCATTGGCAGACCATGCCTTTTTCTCTGGTGAATCTGAAAATATAATATTCCAAGTTATTATTTGTCATAGCACTAAAGACATCAGACCATACCTTGTTTCAGGACATTTACATATGCCACTTTTGGGGTGCTTGTCCCATGTGGTTCAATAGGGGCAATCAAGGAGACCAAAAATTGGGATCGCTGCCCAAATCTTGCAGGACTGTAAATTTTAAGTGTGTGTATGGTATTTAAGGTCACTTTTATCAATCTTTCTGTCGTATCATGACAGTGTCTATTTGTAGCAGCGAGCTCATGATCAATGCTCGACTTTTATAGTGCTGCCACACTGGAATATCATGCCATAGACACACAACATCATCGGGCAGACACCGGGCAGACCTAGAATTACCCTTTTATATTCTGAACATCAAGCAAGGGAGCTACTAGTGTCACTTTCATGAGGTCTTTGGTATGACCTGACGGGGGATTGAACCCACAACCTCCCACATGCCAGGCAGCACTCTGTAAGAAGTAACATAAAGAGGTTTTATAGTTGGGAGTTGCCAGGAAGTTCATATCCAGTGCAAGTTCATAATTATGTAAGACAACAACTTATCCATTTATTAGTAAGTT
Source organism: Cyrtodaria siliqua (assembly GCA_037043455.1). Taxonomy (NCBI): domain Eukaryota; kingdom Metazoa; phylum Mollusca; class Bivalvia; order Adapedonta; family Hiatellidae; genus Cyrtodaria; species Cyrtodaria siliqua. Next base: position 51,944 of record JAWPHD010012596.1, read on the forward strand.
TGGAGGGAAATGGAAGCATTTAAAATAAACATGCTAATAGAAGGTTGTTTCTTAACTCAGAAATCTATTATTTTCCAGAGCCTTCACATTCGTTACAAGTCATTACTTAATGCCAGGTTTCCAGCAACTGGGAATCCTCATTGATGTGTCACTACTAAAACTATTCAATCTTAAAGGAGTTGTAGCGGAACCTTGGAACCATTAATTTTGAATAAAGTGACATGATAATTGATCACGGTATTTTGGTCATTTTATTTTCCTCCCGAACTTTGTAAGATTGATTTGACTGAACTAAATAAACCCCTGCAGATGCCCACTTTTGAAGAGTACCAACCTCCACAGGATATACTATGACGTCATCATTCACGCATGCGCAGTAGCAAATAAGCCAATCACTTTCCAGGAAAAAATGACAGATAGAGTTGAACAGTCAGTGTGAACATTGAATTTCATTGTCATACTTTATGCTTGTGTGGTAATTGACTATTGTGCTATACAAAGATGCTGCGGTGCATAATTAACCAATGTGGAAGTGAGTCTGGCATGACCGGTGTAAAAACTCACAATATACCAAGTGCAAAATCGGACATTTCGCAAAAGAAAGTGTGGTTGGCGTACTGTGGTCGCATGGATTTAATTTTCAAAACAGTCATGGCTACAGTGTGCAGTTTGCATTTCACAAGAAGTTGCTTCACAAAGAACGAATGGAGGGTTGCATTCAGTATAATTGACTTGTTGCGTCTGGTTCGACTCCTACGATATTCAAGGTTTGTTTATATAGCTATACAGTACATGTTTCTTTTCATCAAAAAGCATTTTGCAATTCAATTTGTATCATATATACCCGGCCTCAAGATAAAAATATCCGTGAAAAAGAAGTATTTTGTATGTAATCGCTTGGCTCCCAGCTGCATTCGACACCTATCCTCATTTATTTTCGACCTCTGGGGTGCTTGTTTTACATACGGATGTTTATAGATGCACCCGTGACATGTTTTTTATGCCCTATCAAGACAGCCTGTCCTCGAAGCTTTAGACTGGTCTACCTGGCTAATAATGAATACTTTTACTAATATTGTATATATTCAGTGCAATTCTTTTGGTGATGGTATGGTCAATTTAATACAGGAATAATTGTGAACACTAAAAAGCAAAAAGTGAGAAAAAAAGGCATCTCGTCCAATACAGGTTTTCGACACAATATTGACTTGTGCAATAAAATACAATATTGGACAGCCACATCTCTGAAGACTCTTAATTGAACTTGAAAGTGAAACGATTCGAGTAAATCCAAATTTATTAGTCGTCTGCAATAATGTCGACAGAATATGTAATCTACATGTATAATTTATAAAAAATATTGAAAATCATTGAAGCAACAAAAAACACACACTAAAAAGCAAAAAGTGGGAAAAAGGCATCTCGTTCAATACAGGTTTTCAACACCATATTGACTTGTGCAATAAAATAAAATACAATATTGGACTGCGAGTTCCCAGTTTAATAATTTACCTTTAAGTTACAATAAGGTACTCAACATTTTTTTAGAAAAATGTTGTAATAATGTAATGAACTTTCGTAGACCGTAATCTTATAGTGAATGCAAAATATTAAACCCTTGGCTCTTGTAGTTTCAGAGAAGATTTTTTTAAAAAAAGTCTAATAGTATGTAAAACTGTGACCCCGAGACGGGGCCAAATTAGACCCCAGGATCACCATTTGAACAAACTTAGTAGAGGACCATAAGCTGATGCTACATGTAATACATGAGAGCTCTGTGCCTTGTGGTTTCAGAGAAGAAGATTTTTTAAAGTTTTTTCCTATATGTCTATATGAAAAACATGCAAAATCTCAATATACAAACTTTGGACCCCCGCGGCACGGCCATTTTTGACCCCGGGGACTTCATTTGAATAAAATTGATAGTCTAGGCGTTGGCGATCATTTTAAATGAAAAACTGTTGAAATCTGTCCAGCGGTTCTTGAGAAGATTTTTTAAGGTTTCGACCATATATGGTAATGGTGGCCATCTTGGATGTTGCACTGACCTAATTTTAACAAATCTTAAAAGTATTCATCTAAGGATCATCCATGTGAAGTTTGGTCAAAATTGGCCAAGAGTTTCTGAGAAAAAGTCGTTTGAAGAAAAGTTAACGACGATGCTGACGACGGATGGACGACAGACGAAGAGTGATCCCAATAAAAATGGAGGGGCTAGAGCGCACATAAGAAAAAAGTTAACGGACGGATGGATGGACGGTAAACACGTCATCCCATAAGCTTCGACCAGTAGAGCTAAAAAAAGACAATTACATTTTACAATTTCAGGATAACTAAAATGATTTAAAACTTGTGAATTGACCGCATTAAAACTTTGGAAAAAGGTCTCGTTTTTTTATCAATCTATCCACCTTTGCATAGAAAATATGAACTCAATTTGTTTTGAATGCTGAACATTTTGGCTCACATTTTCCCAAATAAAATTCAAACCTCATCAGCTAAGGCACCACATGACCGATATTGTGCTATAACCTCTAGTGAATATATATTTCCAGGTAAGACTGCATAAGCGTCCTCCAAAACCAAAACAGAGTGGACTTTTCTATTGACCAAAGCTGCCAGTGAAGTCAATATTCTCCAGCTTATCGTGGCTTTGAAACCAAAAGGTTGTTCCTGGGTCTTTTTTATTTGCTTCAATTATTTCATTTACTTATTGAAAAGTATTGCATTAACAAGCACACTTTCCTTAACATAATCAAGGGCCTTAATTATCAACACAATCATCGGTTGTTTCATTTGATGAACTCTTCCAAGGTTTTCATTAGGCAAGTCAAACATTGACAGTGCAGTTAATGTGTAAATAAACTGAAATTCAGGTGTTTTGATCAATAATTGCCAGGTACACCAAAAGTCAATTTTTCTATTGTCAAAATGTTGCAATATTTTATTTGTCCACGACTACGTAAACAATTAAAGTTATTCATAATCAATAATATTTACCTACGTTATGCAGATCTATATTCTTTACCTAATCAAGCGCATGCAATAACTATATAACTCAAACACCGACTTCAACATTGTGAAACTTATCTGACATCTTTAAAAATGTATCATTTTTATTAAATTTCACTGTTACATGGTTACTAAGTTTATTTAATCAAGGGCATATGTAGATTTATCACATAACGTGTCATACAACCTGGAACGAATTTGATTGGATGAGGTAAACCTGTAACACTACGCAAGTTTATTAACTGAAACTATTTTATTTATTACAAATTCACCCAGATCTGAGTCATTAACGTATTATTTGTGACAGCTAATAGAAATAATACACGTTATACAAAACATTGTTGTCGGTTTGTTAAAAAGTTGGCGTAAACTGCTATTTTGTAAAGAGGTAATACACAAACTCTTTTATACGCAACATTATGTGTAAGACGCGACATTATGATGTCACATATTTTATGACGTTTTGGCGCTAAAGTGTGTCTGACGTTGTGGCAGTTCTATGTCCATCTGAATTAATTTTTACTAATTTGATTGCAATGTTATGTGATAAAAAGGATCTTAAACTCGTTCCCATTCCATATAAGATTTATGAAACGAGTTATGAATTATTTTTAATTTTAACTCGCCAAAAGGCTCGTTAAAATTAAAATAATTCATTTAAAATAATTCATAACTCGTTTCATAAACCTTATATGAAATGGGAACTCGTTTAAGATCCTCTATATAGCGTATGTTTAACTTGTCCAAGACATTCAACAAAATGTGGTAAAAATCCAATATTACATATACTATTAAAGTTAATGCGTAATATTAGTTACACAGATTTCCAGCAGGGTGTATGGGAATATTCCATCCTGTTTGATGTTACTTCACCCCGAGACGAAGGTACTTCACCCCGAGACGAAGGTACTTCACCTCGAGATGAAGGTACTTCACCCCGAGATGAAGGTACTTCATTCCGAGACGAAGGCTTCACCCCGAGACGAAGGTACTTCACCCCGAGATGAAGGCTTCACCCCGAGACGAAGGTACTTCACCCCGAGGCAAAGGTACTTCAGCCCGAGATGAAGGTACTTCACCCCGAGATGAAGGTACTCACCCCGAGACGAAGGTACTTCACCCCGAGATGAAGGCTTCACCCCGAGACGAAGGTACTTCATCCCGAGATGAAGGTACTTCACCCCGAGATGAAGGTACTTCACCCCGAGACGAAGGGTGAAATGAAATTAAACAGGTTAGAATATTCCCATACACCGAATTTATCCCCAATTATAGTAAACAAAAGTTATTTCCCTTAGATTGTATTATAATGTAAAATGTTCTGCGATTGAGGCCGGGCGTTCTTTGGTTTGAGGAAAAAACGAACGAAACATGAGCTTTTATATCGAATCAAAGCCTTCTGACATACTTCTTAAATGGTATGACTGATGAATATCGCAAGTTATATTTGATTTTTTCAAAACAACTAGAAGGCCACTGCCTACATGTCGAGCCCTATTATAAAGGCCCAGATTTTTTATTTGACCAACATCAATGTCAATCCCAACGGTTGGGGAGGCATGTCTAAGAGGAGACTGGATGTAACCTAAATTTTCGTCGAAAGCAGGTCACAGCAACACGAAATCTTGCACATGATGTTAGATGTGTATATAAGAAACATTCTGGTGAAGTTTGGTGAAAATCCTGTGAGAAAGAACCAAGATACGCATGTCGTAAGCAGAGACTGGACGTGACCCATATTTCATCGACAGTAGGTCAGTGACCCAAAATTCTGCACATGATGTTAGATGCATATAAGGAATATTCTGATGTAGTTTGGTGAAAATCCAGCACGAAAGTATCGCACATCGTAGCGGAAACCGGACCTACATTTTGTCGAAAATTTGGGTCAACGAAATATAGGTCGCGTCCGATCTCCGCTACGACATGCGTATCTTGCTTCTTTGTCGCAGGATTTTCACCAGAATCTTCCTTGTATGCATTTTACATCAGGTGCAAAAATTCAGGTGAAAATCCTGCGAGAAAGAAGCAAGATACGCATGTCGTAGCGGAAATCGGACGCGACCTATATTTCATTGAAAGTGACAGCAACCCAACATTTTGCACATGATGTTAGATGCAAATAAGGAACATTCTGATTAAAATCCTTCAAGAAAGAAGCAAGATAAGCATGTCATAGGGGAGACTCCATGTGACCTACATTTTGTCAAAAGTAGGTCACAGCTACCTGAAATGTTGCATAGGATGTTAGATGCATATAAGGTACATTCTTGCAAAATTTGGTGAAAATCCTGCAAGAAAAACGCAAGACACATATGTAATAGCGGAGACACATTGTGATCGCCAAGTCGAGATCCATTTTACCGGTCACTGGTGGGTAATATGGTCACTTTGTGAAAGCGGGGTATAACACTGGACAAGGGTTGTTACTAATATTTCATAAGGCAGACAATGTTTGGCCATTAGAGCTTAAAACATATAGCCATCAGAAGACAGAGTAGCAGATCCCAGAAACTTTACCTAACATACCCTATTTAATACAGACAAGAATAACGATATATGTTCGCTCCACTTTCATGGCGAGACATCATAATTATGCAGTATTATAAATTCACATATTTTGCACTTTGTATTTACCTGTTTGTTCTGGATGAAATGTGTCAATAAATGACTCAACAAGGACAGAGCTTCCTTCCGCAATGTCAGCCAGTAATAGTGTTGCAGCATTCTCTATGGAGATCACATCCGTGATATCATGAAATGAGACGCCGATGCTTCCAAAGAAACCTGGGCCTGAAGGTTTTACCACTATCTGAATTTGTAGACAATATTATTTAATTAGCCTCGTTGCTGTATTAACATTATTGAGGAATTATTATATCTTACAAAGGCATTGTCTAATAGTCTCTTCATGACAATGGGATAATTCTAATTAACATTATTGAGGAATTATTATATCTTACAAAGGCATTGTCTAGTAGTCTCTTCATGACAATGGGATAATTCTAATTAACATTATTGAGGAATTATTATATCTTACAAAGGCATTGTCTAATAGTCTCTTCATGACAATGGAATAATTCTAATTAACATTATTGAGGCATTATTATATCTTACAAAGGCATTGTCTAGTAGTCTCTTCATGACAATGGGATCATTCGAATTTTGTTTAGACTAGTTTTTGGTTCACGGAGGAATGCGAATTAGTCAAACACGACCTTAAGTCGGTCGGCCAATAAAGCATACAAATGTATTAGGACGAATGAAAACATAACTTTGGTTATATCCAAACGCAGATATTATTATAAGGCCAAACGATGAGCGAAAGTAAATTTAACTAGATTTTGATCAGAACCTGATCAAACGGGCTTTCCTGTCTTAATGACGTCACTGATTGATTTATCAAGAAAATTATTTCAAACATGCAATCAGTGAAAAAATTCTATTTTCTGAATATAGTGACGTCACTAACGTCATGACGTCATGACATCGTGATAGTGTATGAAGTTCTTGCACAACCGGACCCTGAACTCTACAACCTGTGAAAGTTTTATTCAAATCCAATAATAAATAGAGAATATATAGCCAACACAATATTTTCCTTATGACGTCACTGGTGGCCAGCTTTGATGACACCATGACAACATTTGACATTATTACACAACTAGACTTCAATCTCTACAACCTGTGACAGTTTTTTCAAAATCCGATCATAAATGAAGAAGATATAGCGATTACAAGATTTCTTAAATGACGTCATCGGTGGCCATTTTGGATGACGTCATGACGTTGAAACTGTCAGCGTTGACTGAGACAATCATACTGATGAACTTTACAGCAAAACAACTTAAACAAGAGGTCAATGACCTTGAAGCTCTACTGATAAGTTTTTGATAGCTAGATCAGCATTCCTGTGAAGTTTCATGAAAATCTGTCCAGTAGTTACAGAGGAGTAGTCGCTACAACTTTTTACTATATAACTCTATGTAAACAAAGATGGCTGCCAACAGCCATGTTTAACATCGAATCGAAACGATCTTCGACAAGGACCAACATCATGTCATGCTGATCATTTTAGATAAAGTCCCATATCAATATCACTTATAGTTTTCAAGAAGAAGTCGCTACAAACTTGTTTTTTGAAAATCTATTTTTAGCCGTGCGGCCATCTTGAATTTCAGGCCGACCTGAAATTTTGCTAGGATCAATTAGACATCAAGAGCAACATTCCAGTGAAGTTTCATGAATATCCGTCAGGTAGTTTCAGAGGAGTAGTCGCTACAAGTTTTCATTATATAACTCTATGTAAACAAAGATGGCCGTTGGCGGCATGTTTAACGTCGCATCAAAATAATTTTCGACAAGGATCAACATCATTCCATACTGATCATTTTAGAAAAAGTCCCATATCAATATCACCTATAGTTTTCAAGAAGTACTTGCTACAAACTTGTTTTTTGAAAATCTATTTTTAGCTGTGGCGGCCATCTTGAATTTCCAACCAACCTGAAATGTTGCTAGGATCATTTAGACATCAAGAGCAACATTCCTGTGAAGTTTCATGGAAATCTGTCAAGTAGTTTCAGAGGAGTATACAAGTTTTTGTAAAAAATCTGTAAAAGTTTGGTAAATATCAGATGAAAAATGAAGGCCCTATCGTCTTAACGAGGCAAAATATAGCATTTTTAACTAAATCAAGGGCCACAACTCCGCTGTTACTGGTCCGATCTGGTTGGTTTTTGAAATTATCCGAGCTTTTATTGACACCAACAATCTGGTAAAGTTTGTTAAAGATCGGATGATAAATGAAGGCATTATCGTCTTAACGAGGCAAAAAGTTAACGACGGACGGACGACGGACGGACGGACGACGGACAACTCGGCATCCCATAAGCTTTAAAAGCTAAAAATCTGAGGGGGGAACCCTATTTTCCGAAATTTGGTTCTACGCCTGGGTGGTTTAAAACAAATTTTGCATCGATTTTGCATCGATTTTTCACAAATCACCGTAAAAATGGCCGCAAACGCCGCCCGGACAATCTCGGGACAATCAGACTTTTACAACTAAAATCCAACCAGAAATCGTGTTTTATTGAAAATCAAAAAGTTCTCTCCCTTGATTAAAGTTCATCAATTTGAAATCCTGCATTTCACTGGTTGATTGAATGATTTAAACCAATCGCATTACAGCTTTCATATTGACATTGAGTGGTCATGCAAATTTGTCACGTTGGACAGAAGAAGAAAGATCACTCGAATATTAACAGTTTGAACGGTGATTTCCTTTTCATATTCTTATTTTTCGATGAATTGCTGCATAATCTTTTTCTGTTTTTAGTTCATTTTTAGCAAGTCTGTATCATACAAACGCTTAATGACGAATGCTTATTCACAAATGCAAGCTGCTAAATAACACCGGGAACGCGCACCTGTTTTGGATGGTTCAATTTGCGGGACCCGGTACGGTTTTTGACGTGGGCGAGATGCTAAAACTGTAAAAGACAAGAAATATCACTGTAAGTGACAAATGCTCCGAAGTGACCTTTGGCCTCTAAGTATGACCTTGACCTTGGAGCCATGGACCTGGATTTTGTGCGCGACACGTCGTTTGGTTGTGTTGAGCACTTGTGCCAAGTTATTTGAAAATCCGTCCAATTTGACCTTTGACCGCTAAGTGTGACCTTGACCTTGGGGCCACAGACCTGGAGTTATTGACCGGACACAATTTGACTTTTGACCTCCAAGTGTGACCATGACCTTGAAGACCTGGGTTTTGCGCGCGTCACATCCTCTTGTTATGGTGATCACTTTTAACAAGAGGCCCAAGAGGGCCTGTAGACGCTCTACTGTGTAAAGATGTCATATTTAGCCTTTTGCTATATAAACTTTGGGTCGCCACGGCGGCCATTTTCATTATTGCAAGAAAACAAAAAACACAAACTTAATAGATGCCAACCATTGTGATAAAGTTTCAACAAAATCCTTCAAAAGGTTTCAGAGAAGATTTCATGTTTAACCTTTTCCTATGTAAACCTTGGGTCACCATGGCAACCATTTTGATTTATTCGATGATAACGAAAAACACAAATTTGATAGAGGCCAACCCAAGGAACATGTATATGATATTTCACTGGAATGGATTAAGTGGTTTCGGAGGAGATGTTGTTTGAAATTTCCTTAAATTTGACTTAGTTTTAGCCATGGTGGCCATCTTGGACAACTGGCGGCTGCGAAAAACACAAAAGGTGCACTATCCCAAAGATCATTGTGATAAAGTTTCAACAAAATCCTTCAAGAGGTTTCAGAGAAGATGTCAATTTTAGCCTTTTCCTATATAACTCTATGTAAACTTTGGGTCGTCGTGGCAGCCATTTTGATTATTCAACGAAAACACAAATTTGATAGAGGCCGACCCAAGGAACATGTATATGATCTTACACTGGAATGGATTAAGTCGTTTCGGAGGAGATGTCGTTTGAAATCTCTTTAAATTTGACCTAATTTTAGCCATGGTGGCCATTTTGGATGAATGACAGCCGTAAAAAACATAAATCTGAGGAGGACTATCCCAAAGATCATTGTGATTAAGTTTCATCAAAATCCTTCAACCGGTTTCAGAGAAGATGTCATTTTTGTTTTCCTATATAACTCTATGTAAACTTTGGGCCGGAGTGGCGGCCATTTTGATTATTCGACGATAACGGAAAACACAAACTGCCATGGATAGAGGCCAACCCAAGAAACATGTATATGATATTTCACAAGAATGGAATAAGTGGTTTCGTCGGAGATGTCGTTTGAAATTTCCTTAAATTTGACCTAGTTTTAGCCATGGTGGCCATCTTGGATGAATGGCGGCCGCAAAAAACACAAATCTGAGAGAGACTATCCCAAATATCAATGTGATTAAGTTTCATCAAAATCCTTCAAGCGGTTTCAGAGAAGATGTCATTTTTAAACTTTTCCTATATAACTCTATGTAAATTTTGGGTCGCCGTGGTGGCCATTTTGATTATTCGACGATAACGAAAAACACAAACTTAATAGAGGCCAACCCAAGGAACATGTATATGATATTTCAGTAGAATGGAATTAGTGGTTTCGGAGGAGATGTCGTTTGAAATTACTTAAATTTTACCTAGTTAAGGCCATGGCGGCCATCTTGGAAGACTGGCGGCCGCAAAAAACATAAATCTGAGAGAGACTATCCCAAATATCATTGTGCTTAAGTTTCATCAAAATCTTTCAGGTGGTTTCAGACAAGATGTAGTTTTTAACCTTTTCCTATATAACTCTATGTAAACTTTAGGTTGCCGTGGCGGCCATTTTGATTATTTGACGACAACGAAAAACACAAACTTGATAGAGGCTAACCCAAGGAACATGTATATGATATTTCACAAGAATGGAATATGTGGTTTCGTAGGAGATGTCGTTTGAAATTTACTTAAATTTGACCTAGTTTTAGCTATGGCGGCCATCTTGGATGACTGGCGGCCGTGAAAAACAAAAATCTGAGAGGGACTATCCCAAATATCATTGTGCTTAAGTTTCATCAAAAATTTTCAGGCGGTTTCAGAGAAGATGTAATTTTTAACCTTTTCCTATATAACTCTATGTAAACTTTGGGTCGCCGTGGCGGCCACTGTTATTATTTGACGATAACGAAAAACACAAACTTGATAGAGGCCAACCCAAGGAACATGTATATGATATTTCAGTAGAATGGAATAAGTGGTTTCAGAGGCGATGTCGTTTGAAATTTCCTTAAATTTGACCTAGTTTTAGCCATGGCGGCCATTTAGGATGACTGGCGGCCATGAAAAACACAAATCTGAGAGGGGCCCTCCCAAGTAAATTGTGATGAAGTTTCATCAAATCCTTTCGAGCGGTTTCAGAGGAGATGTCGATTTTATAAAATTGCTAACAGACAGACAGACGGACGGGACGGACAGACGGACGACGGACGAAACGTGATCGCATAAGCCTTCCTGGCCTTTGGCCAGTAGAGCTAAAAATCCCTGCAGGGGTTGTGATGTTACGGTCCAGACACGAAATTGCATACCTGTTTTTGACCTATGAACTGCAAGTGTGACCTTGAGCTTTGAGGTATGGACCTGGGTTTTGCGCGCGACACATCGTCTTGTTATGGTGATCACTTGTGCCAAGTTAATTAAATATCCATGCAGGGGTTTTGAAGGTACAGTCCGGACACAAACTGCGGAATGACGGACGGACGACGGATGGACGGACGGACGACATAAAAATTATATTGTTTTTGTTATATGATGCAATGGATAAATAAAAGGAAAATAAAGGAAAATAGAACCTTATCAGGGCTTTTTTAATCTATTTAAGTGGGGCTGAAATTCAGCCTCATGCCAATTGCAAAAACCTCTTTATTCTTTATTTTCCCAATTCTGGGTAAAACATTCCCAATGTAAAAAAAAAAAAAAAAAAGTTTTAGAAAGTTATTTTCCACTGTTTTTTTGAATGTTGTATGTCAAAATCATTGATTGCTAAATTCAATACCTGACTGATATTATGCCTAAAGCATACCTTTTAATGAAAGTTTTCTCTTTAAAAACATTCCCTTAGAGAAAATCATGCTCTTTTTTCCCCCGTTTTGACAATCTCGTACTTCTTTTTCCCATAATCACCGGCCTTGGACTTTTCCCAATTTGTTGACTGGGGCTAGAACCACTTACCTTCTTCAAGCAGTTGTCATGTTTTTATGTAGTTCATATGTAAATATATATGTAGTTCAATATAAATAAATAAATAACATCTATGGGTGGGTGTATTTTTGCCGACTTAATTACTATAGGTGGGTCTTGCAAACTCAGTTTTGCATCTATGGGTGGGTGTTCAATTTCAAAAGTACCTTCCTGGGGTCCCATGTATGTTTTAATGGAATAGCCCTTAGAAGAGGATGTTTCTATACATTTTTAAAACAACAAAACAAGATAATGTTATAATTACCCTTTTCACATCTTTCATAAAGGGCTGAGCCAGAAATTCACCAATTTCCTTTGCAACAATATTCAAATGTGTGTTATCGTCCAAGTCTACAATGGATATCTTCCTGTCAGGGCTTACACATCTCCTCTTGGGTTTGTACATGAATGCAAGAGTCTCTGCAAATAATAACACAGTATTCATAATTTTGATAGAGCATCATCAAAAAAACTGACCAATCAGTGACCAGAAATAAGACATAACCAATACATTCTGGTAGGTGATAAACTCGGTCTTTATCCTTGATGTTCAACCAAGTTTACTGTTAAAATTAAGGTATCTGCAGTGTGATTCTTTTAAAACCCTGCCTATTTCATGCACATTGATTCAATACATGTATCTATAAAATCAAAATCTTGAAAATTATCATCGTTTTACTCTGCCAAAGATTTTTGTATTACTATAGAACCTAAGGATAAAAACCGAGTAATACAAATTTTATCACCTACCGAAAATAAAATAAAATCTCAACATCTCTGTAATGCAAAATTATGAATACTGAACCAAAGTTATAACACAACATTATCGTTTTTGCCTATATAGCTTCTGTGTGGACACTTATTTCAAAATGACATGAAAACAAGTATAGTTGTTTATGGCTATTTCATTTAAACTTATCCCTACCTCACAGACAACTTCTATGCATGGTCACTAAATCATAAGGCCTAAAAATAAATATGTGTGTTTCTGGTTTCACCCTGTCAAAAAGTTAGGGTAGGTAGGTTGTTTTTTTAGATATTTTTTTTATGTATCTTGTTCGCATATATTATGCCATTTTTATACTAAGGCAACCTTTTGATAACCTTTGCAATCCAGATTATATGCTACGATGGCCCATTTGGCTCACATTTACTTCACTTCTATTTCTTGACTTCCGCATTCCGCATTCCGAATTCCGCATTCCGCATTCCGAATTCCGCATTCCGCATTTCGTAGTAATATTTGCCAGCGCTATATATCACAGCGCTATATATCACCAGTGGTTCCCGTGTGGTTGCCGGGGTAGAATACAACCACTGCAAACACACCGTCACATGCAGAGGGGTAGGACACCCCCCACTCCCCCCATTCATATTCATTTTGTCATTTTTTGTTCATGCTCATTAAAGGTCTTCATCATGACCCCTGCATTGTTTCATGTGCCATCTCGCTCACATCACTAAAAGCAGTGGCAGAAAAATAATAAAAATGGCTCCAACGAAAATGGAGTGTCTACAATAGAATCTGCAGCAACTCTGTAGTTCAGAATGAGAAGGTCCTAGGCCCATTCTCCATATTTTATCTCGATGTACATTGAGGATGAGCCTGGCATGTCCATGCCTGTTAGGCGCCATATAACCTTTCATGTGTTTGTGCGCCTTAAAACCCAGTTCAATTCAATATATCACTAGTGGATCCAGGATGATGTATAAACTCAGAGTGGATCACTAGCGGATCCAGTGGATCACTAGCGGATCCAGAGGGAAGCCCGTGTGGGCTGGACCCACACGGGCTGACTGAGATTTTCTAAATTATAAAAGATATATTATATTAAGCCCCCCAAACCACCACCACACCCCACACCCATGAAAAGTCGCAAATGTTTGGTTTTTATTGTTAAAACATTTGGTCTAAGTTAGACTCTCTCCCCACGCCTCGAGGTAAAATACTGGATCCTCGTATGTTGATCTATCAAACTCGAGTTAAAAAATGTTTTGCTTTTTTAATTATGTTATTTTTAAGTTTCGGGTATTTATTAAAGCTTATTCGCACCACTTAGATTTTAAGAGAAGGTAATGGCTTCGCCTCAGAGAGAATGAAAAAACAAAAAGCAAAAAAATAAGTTTTTTTTTCATATTGGCACTAATAATAAATAAGAGTATTTTTGAAAAGCTTATACTTTTATATTGAAGTTTATAGTACGAGTATATACAAAGGAAAAGCAGATACTCAAGTAGTGTATATTTATAGGGTATAATAGTATATACGTTTACGGTGTAAGTATACACGGATACTCAGGTTATAGGGAATTTAACTTAATGTTATGGGGTTTATATAAGTAGTAAAAATAGGTTTATATAGTAGTAAAAATACAACAATCGTGGTCACTGGCAATATTCATACACTTTTATACACACACTTTTATATGACATGATTATTAAATATAAAATATGAGAAGTAATTGCATCTTTAACAGTAACACTGAGATTTCACAACACACATACATACAAGAGCACGCATAAATTATTATTATTATTATTATTATTATTATATTATTATTATTTTTATTATTATTATTATTATTCATAATTAAATAATATTATTATTATTATTATAATTATTATTATTATTATTATTATCTTACTACCTACTTCTAAATGCGGAATTCGGAATGCGGAATGCAGAATTCGGAATGCGGAATTCGGAATGCGGAATGCGGAATTCGGAATGCGGAATTCGGAATGCGGAATGCGGAATTCAGAAGTCAAGAAATTGTTATGTGTGTGAGTGGTGTAGTAGCATTAGTAGTAGTTGTAGTAGAAGTAGTAGTAGCAGAAGCAATAGCATTAGGATTAGTAGTAGTAGTAGTAGATATAGTAGTAGTAGTAGCATTAGTAGTAGTAGTAGTAGTAGCATTATTATTAGTGTAATTGTAATAGTGGTAGAAGTAGTAGCATTAGTAGTAGTGTAGTTGTAATAGTGGTAGCATTAGTAGTAGCACTAGTAGTAGTAGTAGTAGTAGTAGATATAGTAGTAGTAGTAGCATTAGTAGTAGTAGTAGTAGTAGCATTATTATTAGTGTAGTTGTAATAGTGGTAGCATTAGTAGTAGCACTAGTAGTAGTAGTAGTAGTAGTAGTAGTAGATATAGTAGTAGTAGTAGCATTAGTAGTAGTAGTAGTAGTAGTAGTAGTAGTAGTAGATGTAGTAGTAGTAGTAGTAGTAGTAGTAGTAGTAGTAGATCTAGTAGTAGTAGAATTATTATTAGTAGTAGTTGTAGTAGTGGTAGAAGTAGTAGTAGTAGTAGTAGTAGTAGTAGTAGTAGTAGTAGATCTAGTAGTAGTAGTAGTAGTAGTAGAATTAGTAGTAGTAGTAGTAGTGGTAGTAGTAGTAGTAGTAGTAGTAGTAGTAGTAGTAGTAAAGGTAGTAAAAGTAGTAGTAGTAGTAGTAGTAGTAGATCTAGTAATAGTAGTAGCATTATTATTATTATTTTTTGCGTTGTTTTTTTCATTCTCGCTGAGAGCCATTACCTTCTCTTAAAATCTAAGTGGTGCCAATACGCTTTAATATATACCCGAAAGTTAAAAATAACATAATTAAAAAAGCAAAACATTTTTTAACTCGAGTTTGATAGATGTGATCCAAGGATCCACACACGCGGATCCAGGATTTTACCTCGAGGCGTGGGGAAAGAGTCTAACTTAGACCAAATGTTTTAACAATAAAAACCAAACATTTGCGATTTTTCACGGGTGTGGGGTGTGGTGGTGGTGTGTGTGGGGGGAGGAGGGGGCTTAATATAATATATATTATATAATTTAGAAAATCTCAGTCCGGCACCCACTGTCTTCCCTCTGTATCCGCTAGTAATCCACTCTGAGTTTACACACCACTCTGGGTCCGCTAGTGATATATAGCGCTGGCAAAAATTACTACGAAATGCGGAATGCGGAATTCGGAATGCGGAATGCGGAAGTCAGGAAATAGAAGTGAAGTAAATGTGAGCCAAATGGGCCATCGTAATATGCTTAACAACTCTGGCTAATAAAATTATCATTTGAATAAAAAATTAAACAAGAGGCCCAAGAGGGCCTGTGAACGCTCTACTGGCTGTTATACCATTGATGAATCGAGTCGTACTACATGGTGTCTAGAGTGTACACAAGGTTTTTCAAGTATTTGACCTAGTGACCTAGTTTTTGACCCCATGGGACCCATTTTCGAACTTGACCAAAATATAATTAAGACAACATTTCGACAAAGTTTCATCAAGATCGGGTCAGAAATATGGCCTCTAGAGTGTACACAAGGTTTTTCAAGTATTTGACCTAGTGACCTAGTTTTTGACCCTGTGTGACCCATTTTCGAACTTTAGCAAGCTATAATTGAGACAAATATTCTGACAAAATTGCATCAAGATCGGGTCAAAAATATGGCCTCTAGAGTGTACACACGGTTTTTCCAAAGTTTGACCTAGTGACCTAGTTTTTCACACCATGTGACCCATTTTTGAACTTGACCAAGATATAATTAAGACAAACATTTTGACAAAGTTTCATCAAGATTGGGTCAGAAACACGGCTTCTAGAGTGTACACAAGGTTTTTCAAGTATTTTACCTAGTGACCTAGTTTTTAACCCCATGTGACCCATTTTCAAACTTGACCAAGATATAATTAAGACAAACATTCTGACAAAGTTGCATCAAGCTCGGGTCAAAAATATGGCCTCTAGAGTGTACACAAGGTTTTTCCAATATTTGACCTAGTGACCTAGTTTTTAATTTCATGTGACCCATTTCCGAACTTGATCAAGATATAATTAAGATAAACAATTTGACAAAGTTTCATCAAGATTGGGTAACAAATATGACCTCTAGAGTGTACACAAGTTTTTTCAAGTATTTGACCTAGTGACCTAGTTTTTGACCCCACATGACCCATTTTTGAACTTGACCGAGATTTCATTGAGACAAACATTCTGACAAAGTTTCATCAAGATCGGGTCAAAAATATGGCCTCTAGAGTGTACACACGGTTTTTCCAAAGTTTGACCTAGTGACCTAGTTTTTAACACCATGTGACCCATTTTTGAACTTGACCAAGATATAATTAAGACAAACATTTTGACAAAGTTTCATCAAGATTGGGTCAGAAATATGGCTTCTAGAGTGTACACAAGGTTTTTCAAGTATTTGACCTAGTGACCTAGTTTTTAACCCCATGTGACCCATTTTCAAACTTGACCAAGATATAATTAAGACAAACATTCTGACAAAGTTGCATCAAGCTCGGGTCAAAAATATGGCCTCTAGAGTGTACACAAGGTTTTTCATATATTTGACCTAGTGACCTAGTTTTTAATTTCATGTGACCCATTTCCAAACTTGATCAAGATATAATTAAGATAAACAATTTGACAAAGTTTCATCAAGATTGGGTAACAAAAATGACCTCTAGAGTGTACACAAGTTTTTTCAAGTATTTGACCTAGTGACCTAGTTTTTGACCCCACATGACCCATTTTTGAACTTGACCGAGATTTCATTGAGACAAACATTCTGACAAAGTTTCATCAAGATCGGGTCAAAAATATGGCCTCTAGAGTGTACACACGGTTTTTCCAAAGTTTGACCTAGTGACCTAGTTTTTAACACCATGTGACCCATTTTTGAACTTGACCAAGATATAATTAAGACAAACATTTTGACAAAGTTTCATCAAGATTGGGTCAGAAATACGGCTTCTAGAGTGTACACAAGGTTTTTCAAGTATTTGACCTAGTGACCTAGTTTTTAACCCCATGTGACCCATTTTCAAACTTGACCAAGATATAATAAAGACAAACATTCTGACAAAGTTGCATCAAGCTCGGGTCAAAAATATGGCCTCTAGAGTGTACACAAGGTTTTTCATATATTTGACCTAGTGACCTAGTTTTTAATTTCATGTGACCCATTTCCGAACTTGATCAAGATATAATTAAGATAAACAATTTGACAAAGTTTCATCAAGAATGGGTAACAAATATGAGCTCTAGAGTGTACACAAGTTTTTTCAAGTATTTGACCTAGTGACCTAGTTTTTGACCCCACATGACCCATTTTCGAACTTGACCGAGATTTCATTGAGACAAACATTCTGACAAAGTTTCATGATGATTGCATCAGAAATGTGGCCTCTAGAGTGTACACAAGCAAAAGTTAACGGACAACGGACGGACGACGGACGACGGAAGACGGACAACACACCATCCCATAAGCTCTGCTGGCCCTTGGGCCAGTAGAGCTAAAAAAAATTAAAAAAATAAATATATATGTATTTTTTTTATTTATTTTTTTTGCGCTAAAAATATTGAGGGCCGGCGGTGATAAAGTAGGGTTGGTCGGGAAACCGGAAACACACATATTTTTTTTTTAGGCCTAATGATCACTTCTATGCCATGTCCTATTCAAAAAAACTGCTTTTATGCATGATCCAATTTGATTTTGTTGATAAAACACATCAATAACATAAAACTGGGGAAAAGGCCATAAATCTGCCAAAAATCATTCGACTGGAACATGACCACGATATGAGTAACTAGGCTTGGTACTGATCATCACTACTAGGGGTTAGAAGAACTAACCAGTCTGGACAAAGTTTGTGTATTAAAACCTTTAAAGGACCATAACTCTGCCAAAAAGCATTCAACCGAACATGACAGCGATATGCAAAACCAAGTTTCAATGAAATCCGACCAGTGGCTAAAGAGAACGAGTCCGTACAAAGTTTGAGCATTAAAACCTTTAAATGGGCACAATTCCGCCAAATATCATTCAATTGGAAAACGACAACGATATGTGCAACTGGACTTGGTACTGATCATCTCTGTCAAGTAGGCCTGTAACGATAAACTCGAATATTCGCTATATTAAGTATTTTTCTTGAAAGAATACATATTCATATTTGCCACCTGCTGAACCGAATATGTACAATATATCCAGGCAGTCAAATCAAAATTTATCAGAAGCCAAAATGATCGATTTGTGTTGTATTTAATGTTTAAACTCGAAGCAAGAATATCATCGCAACTCCGGAAATGAAAAAAACGCACATGTTTATTTTGCGGCGTCCAATCCATAATCCTGTTACAAACTTACAGTCAACGACAGAAAGTATTTAATTATTTATCAAACCTAAAACTGTTGTAATGTCTGTGCTTTATTAATTAAAATCACTATGTGTGCCATATGTTTTGCAAACAGCTAGCTGCAGTCTTTGATTTCTATAAAATTCTAATTATGACCTGTAAGAGCCGTAGTATAGTGTCTGAGCTTTCATTGATATTAACAAACTGTGCAAGTTTGGTAAAGATCAAATAATAAATGAAGGTGCTAAAGTGTTCTCAAGGCAGAAAATGGCATTTTTCAGGAAAAAACAAGGGCCATAACTCTGGTGTTACAAATTCGATTTAGCTGGTTTTCGAACTTGTCCGAGCTTTTATTAAAATTAACAATCTGTGCAAGTTTGGTAACAATCAAATAATAAATGAAGGTGCTAGAGTGTTCACAAGGCAGAAAATGACATTTTTCAGCAAAACAAGGGCCATAACTCCGGTGAAACTAATCTGATCTGGCTGGTTTCAAACGTGTCCGAGCTTTCATTGATATAAAGACACTTGCAAAGTTTTGTAAAGATCCGATTAATAATGAAGGCCCTAGAATGTTAAAAAGTTAACATAATGTAAATGCAACAAAGTAAATGTGTAATCGTGCTTCAACGGTTCTAAAACATTTATACATGCAATTATTCATATTAAAATACTGAAAAACGTGCTTCGTTTAAATAGATTTTAAATATCAACTCAAAAGGATAATACTAGAAGTTATCCGACATAGCGAAATGCATTAGCGTTCGTTTCGTTTGTGTTCAGCGTTTTAAACAAGAGGCCCAAGAGGGCCTGTGGACGCTCTACTGGCTAATATGGCTCTTATAACATCAATGAAGGAGTGACTATCGTCTTAAAGATGCAAAATATAGCATTTTTAACTAAATCAAGAGCCGTAACTCCGCAGTTACTGGTCCGATCGGGCTGGTTTTCGAACTTGGCCAGTAGAGATAATAACAAGAGGCCCAAGAGGGCCTGTGGACGCTCTACTGGCTCAAGATAAAGTTTATGTATAAGGGGCCATCAGTCTTTCAAAAATCATTCAACCAGAACATAGCAATGAAAGGTGCAACTAGGCTTAGTACTGATCATTCTCGCCAAGATTCGCTGAAATCTAGGCAAAGAGTTCAGAAGAGACTAATTTGGACAAAGTTTGTGTATTAAAACATTTAAAGAGTCACAACTCTGCAAAAAATCATTCAACCGAAATATGGCAATGATATGCACAACTAGGCTTGATACTGATCATTCTTGTCAAGTTTCGTCTATATCCAGACAGGGGTTCAGGAGAACTAGCCCGGAAAAAAATTGTGGTATCAAAATCCTTTAAAGGGCCATAACTCTGCCAAATATCTGTAAACCGGAACGTGACGATGACATGCACAACTAGGCTTGGTGCTGATCATCCCTGCAAAGTTTCATTGAAATCTGGCGAGGGGTTCAGGAGAAGTAGATCAGACAAAGTTTGTGTATTAAAACCTTTAAAGGGCCATAATTTTGCCAAAATAATTATTCAACCAGAATACGGCAATGATTTGCACAACTAGACATGGAATTGATCATCTTAAAAAGCTTCGTTTAAATCTGGCCAGGGGTTCAGGAGAACTAGTCAGAACAAAGTTTGTGTATTAAACCTTTAAAGGGCTATAACTCCGCCAAAATCATTCAACTGGAACACGGTGACTATGTACAACTAGCTTGGTACTGATCATCCCTGCAAATGAAATCCGGCCAAATGAAGGCCAAGATATAGCATATTTCAGAAAATCAAGGGCCATGACTCCGATGTAAATGGTCCAATCTGGATGGTTTTCGAACTTGTCCAAGCTTTCATTGATATTAACAATCTGGTAAAGTTTCTTAAAGATCGGATGAAGATGAAGGCCCTATCGTCTTAACAAGGCAAAATATAGGATTTTTAACTAAATCAAGGGCCATAACTCCACTGTTACTGGTCCGATCTGGCTGGTTTTCTAACTTGACCAAGCTTGAATTGATATTAACAATCTAGTAAAGTTTCATAAAGATCGCATGAAAAATGAAGGCCCTATCAACTTAACGAGGCAAAATATAGGATTTTTAACTAAATCAAGGGCCATAACTCATCTGTTACTAGTCCAATCTGGCTGGTTTTCGAAACTGCCTGAGCTGTCATTGATATAAACAATCAGGTAAAGTTATGTAGAGATCAGATGAAAGATGAAGGCCCTACCGAATTCACGGGGAAAAATATAGCATTTTTAACTAAATCAAGGGCCATTACTCCACTGTTACTGGTTGATCTGGCTGGTCTTCGAACTTGTTTGAGCTTTTATTTATACAAACAATCTGGTAAAGTTTGGTAAAGATCTAATGAAAGATAAAGGCCCTATCTTCTTAACGAGTCAAAATATAGCATTTTTAACTAAATCAAGGGTCATACCTCCGCTGTTAATGGTCCGATCTAGCTGGTTTTCAAATGTTTTGAGCTTTCAAAAATATAAACAATTTGGTAAAGATTGGTAAAGATTGGATGAAAGATGAAGGCCCTATTGTCTTAATGGGGCAAAATACAGCATTTTTAACTAATCAAGGGCAATAACTCCGCTGTTAATGGTCTAAACTAGCTGGTTTTCAAACTTGTCCGAGCTTTCATTGATATTAACAATCTGTGCAAGTTTGGTAAAGATCAAATAATAAATGAAGGTGCTAGAGTGTTCACAAGGCAGACAAGAGCTGTCGGAGAACAGCGCGCTCAACTATTTGATTTTTCGGAGAATAGTAAATTTATAGCTAGTATATACCATCAGAAAACAAGGCTACAACAATGTGGGGTGGGGTTGGGAGCACAACATAACTATGTGTAAGAATTGACCAAACCTACACAGAAATATGTAAAAAAAAAAAAAAAAAAAAAAAAAAAAAAAAAAAATATTTAAGTGGGGTGCGGGATGGGGGTGGGAGAGAGGCGGGGTTGGATGGTGAGGGGAGGGGGTGGGGGTGGTGAGGGCAACATATATGTGTAAGAAGCTATGTAATAATTCACCAAAACAACACAAAAATATGAAGAAAAAAACAAACTAAAAAATCGAGTTGTGAGTGGGGATGGGGTAGAGGTGTGGGGTGGGGAGGGCAACATGTGTAAGAATTGACTAAATCAACAAAGAAATATGTAAAAAAAAAACATAATAATTCAAGTGGGGCAAGGCGGGGGGGGGGGGGGGGGGGGGGGGGGGGGGGGGGGGGGGGGGGGGGGGGGGGGGTGGGGGGGGGGGGGGGGGCGGCAACATATGTGTGTAAGAATTGACTAAAACAACAAAGAAATATGTAAAAAAAAAATTAAAACAATTCAAGTGTGGGGCGTGGTGGGTGGGGTGATGGGGGTGAGAGGCGGGTGGTGGGGGGGGGGACGGGGAGGGTTGCAACATATATGTGTAAGAACTGACAAAAGCAACACAGAAATATGTAAAAAAAAAAAATTGTTTCAAGTCTGGGGTGGGGGTTGATGGGGGTGAGAGGCGGGGGTGGGGTGGTGGGGGCAGGGAGGGTTGCAACATATGTGTGTAAGAATTGACTAAAACAACAAAGAAATATGTAAAAAAAAAAATTAAAACAATTCAAGTGTGGGGCGTGGTGGGTGGGGTGATGGGGTGAGAGGTGGGGGTGGGGCGGGGTGGGGGGGGGGACGTGGAGGGTTGCAACATATATGTGTAAGAACTGACAAAAGCAACACAGAAATATGTAAAAAAAAAAAAAAAAAAAAAAAAAAAAGGTTTCAATTCTGGGGGTGGGGGTTGAATCGGGTGACGAGGCGGGGAGGTGTGGGGTGGGTGGGGGGGCAGGGGAAGGGTTTGCAACATTTATGTGTAAGAATTGACTAA
>JAWPHD010012597.1:0-74677 GCA_037043455.1 Cyrtodaria siliqua
CCCGAGTTGCGTTTCTTTTTCGCTTCAGTATACTTATCTGTTTTAGTTTATATAATAAAGACAAATCAATATTCGATATTTTCTGATGTCGCTTCATTGCAGTTTACGTTGACCAGAGTGTACGTTTACAGCTAAATAATGTTGAATCAGGTGGCACAGTAACTAGCAAGAACATGTTTACTCAATTTTCATTGAAACTGTACATTTCGAAAAAAACGTTGTTGCCTTTAGCGTAGATAGTTGTTACCTTTAGCGTTAACACGAAAAGTTGTTACAGTTAGCGTTAGAAATATTATCTTAGCGGAAGAGGTGGCTGTTACCTTTATCGGAGGATGTTACCTTTAGCGTTGGATTTGTTACCTTTAGCGGCGTTTGTTACCTTTAGCGGAATTGTTACCTTTAGCTTTATTACAATTACCACCAATGAGTGAGAACAGCATACGGTTAGTAAAGAACGTCCCTGTTCTGGGGAGAGGGGGTCGGGGACGTAGACTTCTGTGAGAGTTGTACCCACATTTGTTTGCACCGCGGGCGGAGAGGCGTAATGATAGAGCGTCCGCTTCGCATGCGGGAGACCTTGGGTTATTTCAAGGGAGTATAATGCTTAGAACCACACACACACACACGCACGCACGCACGCACGCACGCACACATTATATCAGCAGTTTTAACAAAGATCTAAGAACATTTTGTTCAAATATTGGCTGCTCCCAAGGATGCACCTAATGTATGTTCCTGTCCATGATAGCTCCCTCGAAAGTGTAAGTTTTTAATGACTTATTAGAACCTATGCTACGGAAAACATAGCCTAAAAGCTGTGAAATCGTGGAGTAACGGAAGACAAATCAAATATAGGAAATATTATGCAAGAACTTTTGTCAGTGCCGCTTAATCAATAAAGCAGATGGTCACCATGTCGATAAAAGCACTAGAGAAGGTGGAAAGAGCAAGGGGCGTTCCATCGTATATGCGCAGGAAGACGGAAACATAGGATTCTGGATAATTTGAACGACGTTCAAGCCAAGTGTTTCTTGTGAAAGTGTTTTGAGAGAAATATTTAGAAAAAATAAATGAAACACCGTAAGAAGAAAAAAGAGCAATTACATGATATAATCGCGTCTATGCGAGATAACAAACTGTTGCCTCTTATGAACAAAATTACTCGAAAAGAATATCAAACAAAAAAAAACTGATGCAAAGCATCAGGGCGGCGCAGAATGTTTTCAAAGGGAGGCAACAATCATGTGTATTTATTTGCAAATTTTTATTATATAACAACAAAAATGTAGAAATATTTTTAAAAAGTATAAAAAGTTTTATGGCAACAGTAAGCAATAGTTACTTGAGGACAAAGGCACATACTTATGACATCAAAACACATTTCAGTGTTTGCATTATTTGAATTAAAAAAATAATATTTAACCTATATAATGACCTTCAGTGTGACCTTGACCTTTATATTTTAGTATGGTCATGTCGATGTATATATTAAAAGTTTGATGAAGAAATATCAAGAAATGAGAAAGTTATAGCCAATGTTAAGTTTTCGTGAAGAATAAAATAGTATTTAACTGATATAATTACCTTCAGAGTGACCTTGACCTTTATATTTTAGTATGGTCATGTCGATGTTGTCATGACGAGTATATATGAAAGGTTTGATGAAGAAATATCAAGAAATGAGAAAGTTATAGCCAATGTTAAGTTTTCGTGAAGAATAAAATAGTATTTAACTGATATAATTACCTTCAGTGTAAACTTGACCTTTATATTTTAGTATGGTCATGTCGATATTGTCAAGATGTGTATATATTGAAAGTTTGATGAAGAAATATCAAGAAATGACAAAGTTATAGCCAATGTTAAGTTTTCGTGACGGACGGACGGACTGACGGACTGACAGATGGACGGACGGACGACAAAGTGATCCCTATGTATCGCATTTTTCTTGAAAAGGCGACACAAAAAGAAGCTACTATGATCAGTGAAATGTGTACTATGATAAATCGTGAGATTTTCCTGGGTGGAAACCAGTATTGCATGGCCTGCGTAAGGAAATAG
The DNA here is from genome assembly GCA_037043455.1 of Cyrtodaria siliqua. Classification (NCBI taxonomy): domain Eukaryota; kingdom Metazoa; phylum Mollusca; class Bivalvia; order Adapedonta; family Hiatellidae; genus Cyrtodaria; species Cyrtodaria siliqua. The sequence goes on from JAWPHD010012597.1 coordinate 2,062, forward strand.
CATGCTCAAGCAAAGTTTCATAGCTGTATCTGTTATAGTTACTGAAAGAAGTGCACCTTAACATAAAACTTAACCAAACACGCAGACGCCGATCAAGGGATGACAATATGTCCTATTTTTCTCCAAAAACATACTGGACCTTAACGGAAAACTTAGCCAATATACTAAGTTCAAAAAGGGGCATAACTTTTGTAGAAAGCAACAAAAAGTTACGAAACCCGATATGCTGGGTCATGTTATGGTGTAGAACAACTGTATAAAGTTTCAAAGTTGTAGCTGTTATAGTTACCTTATACATGGACCTATGACAGCGCCATTTTCAATACAACAACTCAATCTTATGGCCAGTCTTTTACCCCCAACATTTTGGCCAGTCTTTTATCCCCAACATTTTTAATCACGTGCTCCTCCATGTCACGTGCTCCTTCATATGCAGCATCAAAAAGCAAATACAAATATCGGATGCGCGCTAAAGGCGCGCCGCCAATAATGATTACCTAGTAAATTAGCAAAATAAACGGCCAAGAATGACTGGGTCACAGTCGTCATATTGCAAAAGTAGCGTAGACAAACACGTGCCTTAGAGTTTCGATCTGTCAATTATAAGAAAAGGGTTCCCAAGGACATCGGTTCTTCAACGTCCTTTCGAATCCCCAAAAGCAATGATTTGAAGGTAAGATCATTTCAAAATAATTTAGAGTCGCCTCAAATATTTTAGAAAAGATCAATCAGATAATCGGAGACGACTAGTGGATATTTTCAGTGGTTACAAACCTCGATTTTTTCACAAAACCCCACCAGAGGGATTGTGCTTCCATGAACTCAAAGATAGTTTATTAGAAGAAATAGTATATTATATTAATAGACCTTATAGGTCAAGATTAAAGCTAATTCAAGATAAGGGGACATGCATGGATCGTTTGGGTTCCCAAGGCTTCATCATAAACGACGGGAAGTCGAGTTTGATTCCAAGGCAAAACATCACTGGAATATGCAGTATTTTCTATATGTTCAAACAGATTCCAGACAGAAGTTTGTCAGAAGGCCATAGTTTGTTTGCATGGTGTTTTATGTCATTATATCGCATGTTAGACCATTTATGACGGTCGTTTTTTGTGGTAGAGGCAGACCACCCCATTTTTCCTGGGTAAAACCAGTACTGAATACCTCTCGCCTTCCCTAGAAATCGACACTTTCTCATTTGACAGGTCGAACCCCGCAGCGTTGAGAGGAGAGAACGTTTTAGACGCAGCGTCTTTACTATTCCAGCCACGGATGCTAAGTTTAGCAATATTGAAGATAATACAAGGCCATACCGGGCAATGACTTTCTTCATTTACTACTGATAATGGTCTCTGGTATGAAAATCATTCCGTATGCCCGACTTTACATGCGACCAATATGATATTTTGGGAACCTCCAACACACAGTATAGACAACACAGCCCATGTATACAACATATAAATCGCATCTGAATTGGTGGTTAAATCCAGTGAACGCCACAAAGGTTGGATCCCTAGTTCAATGTATTACAAATGCAATCATAACAACGAATGTTTCAATAACAGTTAATGGGTGCTTCATGGGAAAATCATGAATCATATCTCCGATTATCTCGAAGGTTTATTGGCTGTACGTCATAATAGCATGGCGTGCAAAATATTCTATCTAAAAGGAAATTGTATTCAAAATTAATGTTATCATCAACGTTTTGCAATGTCATTTAGCCGATTGCTCCATCTATAGTTTATCTGCATGAAAGCAGTGATTAAACCTCCATCTGTAGTTGAGATAACAAAAGTGCAACGCAAAGTATACATGATATGTGTGTGGATTAACGACCATATTGTGTATATAGCAAAAGTGTCCTATTTTCTGTTCCGTTGTCTTACGGCTAACAAAATGTCAAGATTTTGAAAATACCGATCCGTCACAATACAAACGAGGCACGAGTCCGAAGAATGACGGAATTGGCCGAGTTGTCACGAATGCTTCACGGTAAGGCAGTAAGCAATTTGATCTAAATATTCTTATTATTAGGTATGCTATCTGTTAAACATTTGTTTGACAGGCCTTAAGTAAACTTAAGGGTGCATGCGCGGACGAATCGATCTTAGTAAAGGACTGCTTGCATTGATCCTACAAGCGTTTAAGCGAGTTGTGTTCGTAAACAAGGGAGAAAATCCATATGTAAAACTGGCGTGAAGTATACAGTACTGGTTCTACCCAGGAAAAATGGGGTGGATTGTCTCTACCACAAAAATAAAAATCTACCCTCATATATGTCCTAACATGTGCTACAAATGGCGTAAAACAAACAGGGCTAAAAATTAAGCCGTTTTACTGGCATTTTGCCATTAAATTTTTGGAAACGCCAGTACATTTTTGAAGCTCTTGCAATATTTGCAAGTGCTAAACATCCTTCTGTTTCCGATAATTGATGAAAAACCAAACTATTTAGGCATAATATAGTTTATAAGCAATCAATAACCAGCCAGCATGATACAAATGGTTATTGTTCACTGTTTGCTAGAGTATACTATAATTTGTCAGTTCATTTTTTTTATCAACTTTCAAAAAACAATCAGTAGATAAAGTGCTAAATGTGAGCCACCATTCAAACAAACCATATGTGAAGTGTCATGATTGGTACGTTTAACTCTCATAAAACGAAAACATGAAAGTAAAAAGTGTTAACAACACCTCTGAAATATGTTAGACCTCTGAAATGTGTTAGTTTGAAGGCAAAATTATTCTAATTTGGGGGTATCGTGTGAACCATCGGGGAGCCCAATAAATATAGTGTAATAGGGTCAGAAGGGACCAGGGCCCTGTTTTATTAAACATCTTACGATAAGTCTCATTTTTTTTTTAATATTTGTTTTTTTTAACTTAAGCATTCAATGTATACAATTATGTGTGCACATAGTGCAGAAATATCACATGTATAAGAAAATGAAATAAAATCACATTTATTTGACAAGTGTAATTTATAGTAAAGCATTTAAGAAATTGATTTACGATCAAAATGGTCGTAAGTTGTTTCAAAAAACGGGGCACTGATTTATAATATTATTTAAGCCTTGTCTGATAGTTTTACTTACTTAAATTATTCAGGTAAAATAATTTACTTCAAGTTTCACGTTTATTTCCGGAAGTAGGTCCGCCATTTTGACAGTTCAGAAGTAGCATTTGTGTGTAGGGCACTTTGATTGGTCAGTTCTAGCCAATCAGATTCAGAGTTACAGTAAAGTTGTTTATCGTATTTTTTGTCCAATAGAAAAGCGGCACGGTGCTCTCTGTCACATGACCACGATAATTGACGTCAGATTAGTATTTAAGGCCCGGCTAATTCAGTGGCACTCGTCTTATGACTTGTCGCCGCCAAATGTCAGTAGCGAAAAGAGACAAACCTCGCTAACTCTAAATTTGGCATCCCCCGTAGGGCTAACTAGTGGAGCCATTTCCATAGGGAGATATGTGACCTTCTATCTGCAGTAGATTGTCATATTTTCTATTTAGTTTCGAGTAAAGGTATTTCAAAGCTGGAATAAAGACAAGTTAGGGTATATAATCAGCAGATTCGATTTGTATTTAACTTATTAGGATTTAGGAAGGCCCATCCTCGAGTGGATTCAATTGTATATTTATATTTGAATTATATACTGAAAACTGTCGGGTATTGTATATATGTGTTCCCCTTAGATTGAACAAGCACTGCAAACGAGTTTATCCTCCAGGTTATGACAATAGAGTGTTACTCTTGAGCCGGTAGAAAGCCGGTCCTTTATAATATTATTGGTGGCCTTCAAAGATGTTTCGATTCGACTTCCATTACAGAAACGAAGAACCACACTACTGATTCCGTAATAATCCCGTCCAAATACTGAACACATTTGTTGTTTTTTTCGTTCATGTGACAAAGAAGTATAGCCCCATGAAGAGGTCGGGCGGTCCAAGGGTACAATCGAACTACAGCATATATGCGTTTGTTTATTGCATGACATGGTTTCCATATCTGTGACTGGGTATGGGTTAAGGGGAGGTAACTTAAATATCGCTATCATAACAAAGCTTGAATGAATTAGCTGATTTATATGTTCGCTACATATATACCCCAATGCGTTGTACGATGAATAATGGACACTCATGCGCGTGCTTTTTGTTTCAGGATTTTTTTAGTTGTTGTTTAATGGTTCTCATAAATAATAGACTCATATACTATTACAGAACAGAACATATTCTTTTACAAGCATGAAGTATACACAATATAAAAACAAACATAACACGTTTCATACTAATAGCTAATTATAAAACAATATTATTAACGAACTACACATAAAGATGCAATTCCAATTCCTACAATATAAAAATAAATGATATTCGCAGTAAATAAAATCGCATAAGGATACTAATAGCAAAAACTCATGCGTCCTTTGGGATCAGCAATCCCAATATTAGTGGCTTTAAGGTAGAATATCGCTTAAGCCGGTGATAGGAGGCGTGAGAAGTGTTCCACTTTGCATTACCTCTCAAGAACAGACTCAATAAAATCGAGTCTGCTACTTTTATCTCTTGATTGTGTTTGTTGCTTCCAAGGGATCCCATTTTCAGTATTTATCCAAATATAAGCAATAAATGAGACAATGATTGATCCTCGATTGTTGACGTCGATTGCTGACGTTTAAAACAGTGATCAAAGTATATCACCGGTTTCAATTCGCTAACTTATAAGATTTCCCTTTTCCACACCAACTTTAAAACATTCCAATTACAGTCATAGAGTATTAATGAACTAGCTCCAAATGTAAACAAATGAAGTATGTTCTTAACGAAACTAACCCTTCAATTAACGTCAAAATTACACTACAAAACCGTTTAACGAAACTGTTTCCAAGTGTACAGGTCATATATTATATAATGTAAATATGCCGATTAAAAGTTTAGGTTTTATTCGCGGGTCCTTAAAATGAATATGCGTCAAACGAATTCCGAGTTGGTAATATGGGGAGGTGAAATGGTTCTAATAAAAAATATACTAACCGCATAATTATATGTGTACATATATGCAAATAAGGTCACAGAGGTTATAAATAGTATGGGAAGTCTGTGTTGTTAAAGGCATACACGGCAATCTTGATTATTTTAAAACTTGCGGCGTCACGTCAGCATTTTCTTCATCACTTGTATGTGTGCAATCATAAATATTAATTAAAATAATAGTATAAAGCAAACTGTGTTTGCATATTACAAACTGTTGATTAAATTGCGCAAATACTATGTTTAAACTTATGGTAAAATAAGACGAAAAGATGAAAATTCAATTATATATGCAAGCATGTTTAAGGTCAAAATGATAATGGGTAAATAAATGGAGACGCTGATTTCCAAGCCTTGATATTGCCGTGTTCCTTTAATAGTTTCCTCAGTATGAAAAAAAAGTGTTGTGTACTCAGGCTTTATCGGACGGTAACAAAATAAGAAAAGAAATAAAATTAAAATAAAAATACAACTTATACAGTTAATGTGCAAACAACCACACGTTATCAAATTAAAATATATTGGCATACTAAAGTTTTGAACGCTTAGAAAATGCGTTATACTTCAAGTATTACATAAGTCTTTCTAATATTCATAATCATAAACTTTAAAAGACCTGCATGTTATTCTTTCAGTTTCATATTTTAATAATTTCTAAAAAGTCAACATGCTTGTTGAGTGCACTCATTCATTCATTCATTATTAGCAACGTCCGTTTTTAAGGAGTATGTCCCCTTTTGTGTAATCCCATTGGGATTGCATTTGAAAAAGATAAAAAAAAATCAGAACTCAAATAATCTTGAATATTTTTGCATAACATTTTCAGTATACTATGTTTACATATTGTTTTTGGCAGTGCTACCCTTGAATTATAAATACATATTTGATACATATGTGAATTAGTCAATACCTACATGACTTTGCGTATGAAATAAGCTGAGTATGGATCAATACACACTTATTAAGTTAGTATTTATTATTTAAGTACAGCACAGTCTAGATAAAAGTGAAACATATTAATCTGCATGTTACATGTAAAAATATGCAGGATTATTTGAGTTCTATAATTTGCTTTGTTCATTCACTTTAAATGGGATTCCTTTGTTAATGCAATTTCAATGGGATTCCTTTGTTAATGCACTTTAGATGGGATTTCTTAAAAGGGGACATAATTCTTAATAACTCATAACTCTCAGGCATTTGATAGGGGGACTAGCTCCCCAACCTTCAATAATTTATACATATATTGTTTTCTGTCCATTCAAATGTCGAGTTGACACTTTAACTTCTGTCCATTTATTGAATGGATTTCTATTTGGATGAGAGAGAAAATGGTAAGAGTTCACAAAAAATACCTTTTACCCTATACATGTATATGTTACATGTTTTAATCACCCACCAGTTCTGTGTGATTTTGGTCGGGTTGCAACTCCACCATATATTATGCATCACTTGGAATGAGAACGTTTGTTTTTTGTTTGTTTTTTGATGGCCCCACTCCTCTTTTTGTCTTTTGCTGGTCCCCTTACCCCCATCCCACACACCCCTACCCCCTTTATATTTCAACTAGGTATTCTCTCTTTAAATCATCATTCATACATATTTATTAACACTGTTCACAACACCATCTTCATGTTGGTCCCTCAAAATGAAATATTTCCAGAAATATATCTATGAGAAAATATAATAGTGGCCGGCAAAATTCTACTCGTTATATAAATATATAAAAAATATACAACTACCTCAGTCAAGTCATTTTGGAAAATATCACTTGTGTGTCCACAATTAAACTTTTAAGTCCTGGTTAATAAATGATAAAGCTTACAGCGTGACTCTAACGTCCATGCTAACCAGTCACACTTAATTCAAAAGCTTAGGTAATGACCTAGAGAATCAGTCTTGTACACGCATGAACAAGGGAAAAAGTATTGTAAACGTGCCGGCTTGTGATGACCCAGGATGCGTGATTGAGAGTCAAGACATGTGTTCTCATGTTTTGTCATTATTCAATTCTTCGTATTTGCCAAACACATTTGGTCTAACTGTGCACTGAAATAAACAAAAATAATAAGTAAATACAGCGTGCATAAATACTGAAAAGAGGATCCCTTGGAAGCAACAAACACAATCAAGAGATAAAAGTAGCAGACTCGGTTTTATTGAGTCTGTTTATGGGGGGTAATGTTAAGTGAAACACCTCACATGCCTCCTACCACCGCTTTAAGCGGTATTCTACTTTAAAACCACAAAGATTGGGCTTGATTATCCCAAAGGTCCAGTAAGTAATAACGCTACTGATTTGTAGCGGCGAGCTATTTTTACGGCCGCCAAACAGCACTAAACAAACGCTAATATGAATAAGTATGATTAGCCTAATAAATTTGACTTCTGTGCAGCTTTTTCAATATTCTGAAGTTCCATAGTCTGCATTACTAGGTGACAATAATGTCATAAGCTAAGTTTAGAATATAAAATATATATAGAGACAATGGGGTTTCTACATCCATCATATTTGTTTTATTAATGGTATTGTTATTTAAATTACATTTTTTGCCCTCAAATTTCCCGCCCCCATCCTCTGCTAAATCCGCCACTGAGTTCTAATTGTGTATTCAAGAAGATACCAACAAGGACAATGTTCGTACAAAAATAAAAGATTGTGTTAACATTGTTCTTAGTATTTTTTTATTGTTATTTCTGTGTATGCTATTTAAGGCGCCAATTGCCATGTCGTCTTCAACAACATGGGTTGTACACCTTCGCCTCTCATCGCTGCGGGTTTGAATTCCACTGGGAGCTCGACTTGTAAGTTAGGAAGTGTCGATTCTTACGGATGGCGGGAGGTATAAAGTACTGGTTCTACCCAGGAAAACTGGGTCGTCTGCCCCAATCACAAAAAATTGAAGTAGAATATATAACCTTACATGTGTTGAAAATGACGTAAAACACCATAAAAACAAACAAACAAACAAACTTTAGTGGTTAAAGCCACTTCCTTCGATTCGGGAAACCGCGGGTTCATGTCCCTTGGTCGTGTCATACCAAAGACGTTAAAAATGGTAGTAGTCAATTGTAACCTTTTCTTGACAACCAAATAATGGGTATTCCTATGTATGATTGGCCATGTGTCGGAAAGGGTGCGGTACCACGTACTACGGCGTGATATTTTAGTCCGGCAGCACTATATCTGCTACAAGTAGACAGCAGATAGATCCACAGTGAACTACACACACACATTTATAAATCCGACTATATTGTGTCTATATCGGGCGAAATATGCCGGAGAGACTATAAACCTTTGCACTACACACACATAAATTGCATTCCAGTGAGTTTGATAGTTTGACTGTCTGCCTGGAGAAATGCACCTCGGTCGACATTATTCGACTGTCACCCAAACTGGCAACATGTATTATACCGAATCTCATTTCTGATAGCATTGATATCGCACACGGGTGTGTTAATATGAAGTATTTTAAACGAAAATATACAACTGCTCACCTTTTGAATAATGAGAAATATAATCATGTTTACAAAAGAAGCTACAGCAAATATCCAGAATGTAACACGTGCGCCGTACATCTCCACAGAGATTCCACCAATCATGCTACCCGAGCCTGCTCCGAGACCCCAGTACACCCCGTGCAGAAATCCTTGCAGAGTGCCCAGGTATTCAGCGGGAACATTACTGCCTAGATATTTTACATAAACCGACCATACACCAGCAAATGTAGCCCCTGAAATAAAGGTATTAAACACATTTGTAACGTTGCACATAACAGCTACCAGTTGTTTTTATTGCCAGATCCGGAATTTGGCAAACATGCCAAGTAATTCTAAAAGATCTACAGTACTTCTGTGCGTCTGATATTGTTCATAGATCATATCCTTTATAATATCTACCCTATTCCATTTTGGTCCAACTTTTACTTTAGAAAGAGAAAGAGATGATATTATATGTCGAAGTGGAAAACCCCGTGGCATTTATCATTAATCCCGCGGGTTTATGGGCTGCCATTGGGATTTTTTGAAACCTCCACGAGATATTTTACCCATGGGATTTTAAATTCCCATGGGTTTTTAATCCCACGTAGGGAAAAAATGAAAAATAAATTAGAAGTTTCTTTTCATTTGTAAGTTTCACTTGCAATTCTATTTGCAATTCTATCATACGCAGTACCCATGGGATTTTAAAAAAGAAATCCCTCAGGCCCATAAATCGGCATTACAGCCTGTCGGTCTCTATCTAAGTATACATTTAAGATTATCTTAAGCTCTCACTACACAGTTAGCTTCTTGACAACCCACGCTCATTCTTGCGCCATAAATTCTTCGGTTTTAACTATTTTTAATAATTGCTGACATATGTGTTTATTGTTGTTTGCAGGTGACATACACACAACCTGAAATTGGATGTGTAGCTAAGAAAATAGTAGGAATTCTTGTCCAAACTCTGGAGTGAAAACCCAAAATATTGCAATCGATGACACCACGCAAATAAAAAAAGAGAACATGGTCAACGGACCAGATTGAGAGGGAAATAAACTACGTTTACAAGAAAAAAGTTTTAGCTTGAAAAAAATAGTACACATGCTCTGTGTGGTGATACCTTGATCCACCAAATATTAAAAACGCGCATCCCATATATGTTATATATACGTGAAAGCAACATTTAAAGGACAGATCGGCATAAACATGTGGAAGAATTATTTGCAGATTTATTTTATTTTGTGGGGGAAGTAATAAACATAAACATAATACATGTTCTTAACTAAAAACAAAATCAATGAAAACAGAAGCGATGTTATTATCTTTGCTATTTCCAGCCACTAATTCCCTAGCAAGAAAGATTCAGACTTCTCAGGTTACGTTAGACGTGTCAACTGTTGCTATGTGATATGCGTCAAGAGTTTTTCATCAAGTCTGGGTTTGAAGAAACTTAAAGACGTTTGATATAGGCTTTCAACTTCCGCGCAGGGTTATTGTAGCCACTAATCCCTGTCACCACACAAATCACGTGACGATAGTTGAGGCCATGTGATTACAAAAAATGACGATACACTAGGTAATGCTTGGTACAGCAAAGTCTTGTCGTAACCAACAGGCAATTGACAATAACATCGATCATCACCTTTGAGAAGATGTTGAAAACATTCAACCTGATTTTGGCTTGGGTGTAATATCTTTATTAAATTTACGCACAGCTTCTGTAATGTTCTCAACGGAATACATGTTTGTTTACAAGTACTATAACTTAGTAACCGGTGTGCATGTTCGCTAAAATTGACTGTTTTATATAAATGAATTATTTTTGTACCCAGACACCGTTTTTCACACTATTTTCTTATATTATGAACAAAGCAAGTTGAGATATTGGCCTGAAAAATATTTAACCAAAACATTAAACTTTGCTTGATTTCAGCTATAAATTTGTGTGGTGGCAGTGATTACTGTAACAGACAGGGGTAGTATCCACTGCGGGGAGTTTGATAGGCTTTATCAAAATCATCATTTACAAGGACAGTTACATACAATTGTGTGATACGAGACTTAGGAGTTTAACACATTCTGTATAAAAAAATACATCTTTTTACCACCTTTACAACACATACAGGCAATAAACTGCATTTAGATATACAGAGGTTACACAACAGTTTGTATGCACTTTTCGTTCGTTGTCTGATTATAGTTAACCCTTAGCCCGCTACGAATGTATAATGGACTGTCCTTTCTTTGAATTTAGACCATTCCATTTATGTTACAAAGGAGCTGATAAGCAGCCGGACATTGTAAACCCTGATCAGCCTGTGAGTTACTCGCTGGTTTGGGTTTACAATAGACGTAAAGGCAGGCTAAAGGGTTTAAAAGGTAAATAGTATTGATGAAGAAGAGAACTAGGCAGTTACTCGTTTTATAATATTAATATTATGACGTTATTATTATTATTGTTTTATTATCTGTAGTAGCAGTATGATACGTAGTAATAGTAGGAGCAGCAGCAGCAGCATCAGCAGCAGTAGCATGTTAGCAACAGTAGTAGTAGCAACAGCAGCAGCAGCAGCAGCAGCAGCAGCAGTAGTAGTAGACTAGTATTAGTAGTATTACTAGTATTAGTAGTAGCAGCAACAGCAGCAGCTGCTCAGTATTAGTAACAGTAGTACGGGCAAAGCTCGACCTGCCGAACTATAGGTTACACGTATGCATGCAAATGAATATGGTAAATACTAACTAACGCTACTAATTTTTATTTTCATAATGCATCCAACTTCAATTTCGTCTACAAAATGACGGACGCCCGCCATTCCGCCATTTTGAAATTTCCGGTCTCGTTTTTGACCAGCTTCCTAACTCACGGTGAAGTCACAAAGACGTGACTAACAGTTGAAAGCAAAAAGTAACTTACCAGCGTTTTATTATGAACAGAAATAATGAATTTTAAAGAATGCTTACATTGTTTTGCAGGATTTCTGTCGATTTTGGTACAACGTAATTAGCGTTATTTCTAAAATACACATTCGTAAAATCTCGATCGACCCCAGGACAGTTGACCGAGAAAAAACAAATGTATTAACAAGCAAGGTTTAACGCAAGCGTAAAATAGCTGCCGAGAGACAAGAAGTTAACATAATAATATATCAAGTCACGGGTGTCAAAACAATATTGAAACGAAAATGTTGTCACGGAGACATAAACACGCCACGACCGTTTTTTCTTACATTATTCCCGATTTTTACCATCAGTTCTTCCTACCAAGCCATTTAAATCAATGCGGGCGACCTTGCCTCTTTCTGTTCAAATACCTTGACATGCCTTACATATTGATACAATTACCTTGTAACACGACGTGCTAGAAGTGCACATCAGCACACTACAGAAATACAATTGTTCACATGTAAGGGATACGTGTGCGTTAGCGTGTGCATTAAAACACATATAAACTGTTCACTGTTACCATGTGTAATTATAAGTTTGCATTATCAAAGTGAAAAATGTAAAAGAACTGTAGCTGCCTTACCATCAGCAATAATGAAAACCAATGAAAATTAAAAAAAAAAAGAAAAAAAAGGGAAATCAGCAGGCTTGTACACTACCTTCCTTTTGTTAATTGTATCAAAGTAATTTGCCCTTATCTATGCAGTGAGGCATGCTTATTGCCACAACAAAACAGAAATTTCACCAACAATACCTTAAAAGAAAGAAAAAATGCCCCCCACGATACCCCACCCCCCACCCCCACACACAAACACACCTCCACTCCTCACAACCAGGGCATTTTTACAAGTTTTGGAAAGGGGCCTTAAAATTGGGGGAAAGATCCATGGCTGGGGAACGAAATTTTTAAGAGTTAATTAAGTTTAAAAGATGGGGAAAACTGCAGGTTTTTTAAAGCAATTTGGGTGGCGAAGAGGCCTTATACAGATCGCTGCGAAGAAGGGTAAACAAGCCTTGACTACCTACCAACTATAACCTATGAGTCTCATTAAACATCCTAAGCATTTTGATGGATATTTATGCCAACAAATATAACCTTGATATTCCAATTTGATGCATACACATACATGCCATTGGACTTAATTCTGGACCCCATGTATCCCATCACACCATCCACACACCCTACTTCCCACAAAAAGAATAAATAATAAACATGTTGCTAAATTCATAGAGATTATCTACAGTACCGACATTTTTCTAACGCGAAACTGAAATTTAAAACTTAGGCCATATACAATAATACTTGTGTTTACCGTGACCGGACCAACTCAATTAAAAAGCTGCCGACAACTCTTTTTTTATGAGAATAAAATAAATCTAATTTTTCCGACATCTGTTCAGTTTGTTAGCGCCTGAAAATTCAAGTACACACACAAAAAACTGCGCCAACAATGCTTGTGCATCTTTTCTGTGCAAAGAAAAAGATCAAATAAAGTCTGCACTTAAATCTATCCAAGTATGCTCTTAAATCTATCCGTATCGTATTGTTCTCGAGTTTAAAGTCCTATTACGGATAAAAAATAAAAGCAAGAAATAAAACAAAAAGCTTCCTACCCATTTTTTGTCCAACAAGGTTGCAGTGAACACGGGTATTATTTTTATTAGGCATTAGAAATATATTTGTTTACATATTTTGCGTAAAGGCATATCTATAACTATTTCAAGACTTTATCTCAATCAAACCGAGACTGCAATATTTCGTATGTGTCGTGCTCGGCCGTTTCCAAAGGTCCATTATTATACTCTTCTTTTTATAGCACAGTGGCGTTGCTTGTGCAGTGTGGCGGTAGTAAAACGTCTCCCCGCGCTTGCAATCAGTACTGTTATTCATTCGATCTTTGGAGATCGCTGAGCCCGATACTTATATTTAGTTAACGGTGGTACATTTTCAATTTCTTTTGTTTTCTTACTTAAATTTTGATTCCGTGGTTCCACTACTCCGGCCGATAAAAGGCTCTGGGTATTGTTTAACCACTTATTGGATATGTTGTCTGCTTTTTAATTTAGTCTTTTGGCTGTTACTTGTGATATGCAGGCTTCATAACCGCTGCTCCCAACTAAATTCCATTATGTTTATTTCGCTCTTCGGGGCATTTAATTTTATTAGATACTGGGACCATACGCAGTACGACATGGGGAAGCAATTAACTCCATGTCCACCGCCGTATGCATGCCATCTTCGGGATGGTTAAAATTGTGTATTATTGATTTTATGAATATTGAGTTCTGCTCAACCCGGGGCTAGAGGGCGTGAGCGGTAGCTAGCATATTTCACTACCGCTCATGAACAGTCTCAATCAAACCGAGACTGCAATATTTCGTATGTGCCGTTTCCAAAGGTCCATTATTATACTCTTTTTTGTGATTAAGATCTGATCAAATTTATAGTTAGTTCTCACCCTTAAAATAAAGATTGGTAGATATTTAAGACATATAACTGTAAAAGGTGTACATTCTATCAAAGTGCTTTGCCCGTTACATAGGTAGTGCCTATTTCATATTAGTAGTAGTAGCAGCAGCAGTAGTAGTAGTAGCAGCAGCAGCAATGATCAAAATAATTTGAGGGTCAACAAGATGGAACCCTGATTTATCTTGACATTCTTATATAGTCTACACCAGGCAGCAACATTTACAATAAAACAAGTTTAAAAGAAGCGTGAATGTATGTTTAAACATTTATAGGAAAATTAGTTTTCACCTTGAAGTACTTCGAATGGCAGAACAAACCATGCGTTGTCGATAAGTGCAAACACCATGAATCGGATTGAGTACCCTGTCATGCCCATGACAATCAACAGCAGACACCCAGTCTTCTCTAGCAGGCGGAATACGACAAGGAACATTACCATCTCGGAAGCGAGTGACACGCCGTTGGCTAGTCCAAGGACAAGTTGCGTACCACCTAAAAGTTTAACTTTATAGGTTACATTAATTGTATCTCCAATATCGAAATACACAGCTTAAAATAACCCTTTTTCTTCCACAGTTTTGACATCAAAATATACAAAAGAAAAAAATGGATCTGTTTAGCACGATTTATATATTTATATTTCAGCAAGATAATGTAAACGTTCACTATTTTCTTGTCAAATAAGAAATTTTCAGTCATGGCCAATTTCGTCAAAATACGTTGATATAATGAGTCATTAAATGTAACTGTATATCTCTGTTACAGGCAGTTTTTCCTCTTCATCTTTATTAATGTGGTATAACACTTGTTATAGACAGGAATTGTATGTAAAAAGTTAAGATTATCACCATTACAATTCACACCCAGTATACTAAAATCATCTTTAATAAGTACAAAAAGTAGTGTCCAAACAAACAGTTGAACTTTAAACACAATTCACAAACGAAACTGACATACATGGCAGAAAAAAAATCCTACCTACTTGTCTCAAAAGGCTAAGGTTGGGTTTTCGCAAACTACGATTTTATTAATTGTAACATACGGTTCTATTCATCTCCGTTTGATTAATTAAAATCATACATCTCTGTTTAATTTGTAACCATTTTGCTGATAAAAAAACAATATTCGTGACACTCGATGCTTAAATGATTTGGCTATGCAGGGATGTAAGTAGTGTCATAATGCCATGTACATGCAGGTAGTAGTTCTTTTTTCCTGAAACACTGTCTGTGATAGTATTTTCACAAAACAACAAAAAAACATCAACTAAAGGTTCTTGCCATTCATTACGGAGTTGCTTTCCCTTTCCCCAAATGCTAATTAACTACTTAGTGATCGGTGCATACCGTACCAATATTTTCTAAATGCCAAAAAAGGAATCCCCATATAACGCCATTGCATATTCCCGTGAAGAACATGCTAAAAAGCCAAGAGCCATAATGCAGAGTCAGAAACATTCGGAACACCTTCAGTGGATTCGGCTTTGGTTTTGAGCCCACGTGGTCGTCAGCTTGTTTCTGTAACGAGATGTTGAACAAATATAACTCAAATGAAAGTTTAAAATTCCCAACGAAAATTTGTAAAACGGTCTCATTTTAAGTGCTGCGTTATATCGTATACCATCCGAAATAAAATTATTATAATTTTTAGGACATAACTATGGAGGCTTTAAATAGCGATAGCCTCATAGTTCTTACCATAAGTTCAAACTTACAACGGACAGTGGAGGATTTAAATCGCCATGGCCTTGTAGTTCCTATCATAAGTTCAAATTTACAACGGACAATAGTGGCTTTAAATAGCGATAGCCTAGTAGTTCCTATCATAAGATCAAGTTTACAACGGACAATGGCATTGGAGGCTTTAAATCGCGATAGTCTCGTAGTTCCAATCATAAGATCAAATTCACAATGAACTATGGATGCTTTAAATCGCGATAAACTCGTAGTTACAATCATAAGATCAAATTCACAATTAACAATGGAGGCTTTAAATCGCGATAGCCTCGTACTTCCAATCATATGATGAAATTAATAATGGACAATGGAGGCTTTAATTCACGAGCGGTGATAGCCTCGTAGTTCCAATCATGAGATCAAATGCATAATGGACAATGGAGGTTTTAAATCGCGATAGTCTTGTAGTTCCAATCAGATAAGTAATTCAGTGGTCGATGGAGACTTTAAATCGCGATGGGCTTGTAGTTCCTCTCATAAGATCAAATTCACAATTCACAATGGACTATGAAGTCTTTAAATCGCAATAGCCTCACTGCTACAATCATAATATCCAATTCACAATGGACAATATGGTATTGGACACAAATATGGAAGCGTGCTTTAAAGCTACACAATCCCGATAAAAGGCACACTAGAACTGAACAAATGTAACGTTCATTACGCATGTTGTTCTAAGTGATTACTATATACGTGTGGGTTCATATATACAACATGCGCTCTACCTAAATTCACTGAATATTAATGAGATAAGGCGGTACTGTATGAGACGCTTCAGGTACTTTGTGAATCGACCACTGGTCTTATAACGGGTATAAAAGTGGATTTTAGCAGACGGCATTTTACCACCGAACTGATGAGACCAATCTTCAGTAGAAAGACCTAATAGGAAATGCAAGTCGTTAGAAATTGAAAAGGAAGCTAAAGATGTACTTACTCAACCTTATAAGTCCATATTTATATATAATCCAAAACAATACCTATAAGTAAACGTAACGGCCTTTTAACAAAGACTCTTTCCAATTATCCCGTTGCATCACAGAAACTATTATATACAAATAATCCTCCATTTGTATGTGTGTGTACGTGTGTACTGTATATTGACACGAAACACAAGGGAGACATTGTTTATCAAAATTGGAATATTGGTAGAGGCTCGTAACTAAAGGTAAAGATGGAGATATAGTATTTGTTATGTGAAGTTATGCATGCATGGTTTACACATATTAGTAGATTATAAATCAACATACATATGTAGTTTTAATAAATTCCTCTTAATTTATGCATTAATTGAAATTTTGAAATTGAAAATAAAATGGATAAAGAGACACAGAGACAGAGAGAGACATAGAGAGTCAAAAAGAGGGATAAGGAAAGAGAGAAAGAGAGACATATACAGAGAGAGAGAGAGAGACAGATACAGAGCGAAAGAGAGATACAGAAAAGAAAGAAAGCAAGAGGGAGGGAGGGAGGTAAAAGAGTGAGAAAATCTCTTATGTTGATGTCCGTTGGCATTAATCTCTCTCTCCACCCTAGATTTTGTTTTAATTTCCTTCAATGTGTTGCATTTCCCCCAGGGTCCTTGTATACTAGTATATAGTTGTTTTTATGTAAAGTATGTACATTCCCAAAATTCAACCAAGGCAAATACCTCTGTGTGCCCCAGTGTTGCTACGGACCTGGAAAAGCAATATGGTTTATATTCACGGTGGACAGACGTAACGGACCCTGGCTGCTCAAAACAGCGTTACCTTGATCCTGGTTACTCATGTAAAGGACCCTGGCGTGTAAAAACACGTAAACTCTTAACAGATATTTAATATTACTTTACAATAAGACACTTTTTAAAAATGATCACACCCACGGATAACTAGATGCATTTGTGTGTTTGAATTCATGAAGAACGGGTTATAAAAACAGTGTTTTAGATGTGAAAGAACGCGCACTGTTTACACACCGACGCGTGAAAGTACGTCTAGAAAATTGTTTATTTCAAAAATAATGACTGCTATTGGTATATTATGCTATGTCTGGAATTATGTATGTTCAGCCATAACATCCATTGGATGTATTTAATCGACCGATTGCCAGAAGCGTTAAGTTGTTTGTGCATTGCAAAGTAACGGATCCTGGTTGCTCATGGCACCGGATCCTGTTTGCTTCTGACACAGGATCCTAGTCGGTACTTGAAAACATACATCTTAAAAAAACGACTAGATATGTTCCCCCTGTTCGAAATATCTCGGTCTGATATCAGTGGTGGAAGATAAAGCTGCGACATTCTCAATTGGGTGGGGTTTGTGCGGTGGTCAACTTATGGAAAAAAAACAATGTGCTGAGATATTTTAAAGATTTTCACATTTAACGAGTTTTCACCCTCCAAACATCGGCGAGGAACTCGTACACTTCAAGGGGGCTGGCGTGGTCTACTTGATAGCACGTTGCATTTGACCCGCATAAAGACTTATCGCCGCAAGTCAATTTCTTCTGTGTATTATTGAGTAAAACATACACCGGTTCTGTGTTTCGGAGTCTATCCTTGGAACAATTCAAAGGAAAATATATTCGTGAGATAGGGCAGCTTCCCGGAGTTTTATGTATCCTTCCTTGTTTGGGGCGAACGACTATAAATATTCAATATAATGTCTTGACAAACATTTAAACAACATTCAGTTAAATGTTATGTGATAACCTTTCAAATCATAGGATGACTCAGATGAGAGGCTCCCCTCGAAATCCGCTAGTGCTTTAACAAACAAAAGTGGCAACATTCTTAATACAACTTTCTCTAGAATTATATTATATGTTTAAAATAATGAAAAAGTTTACCATTGGTAAATGCCTATTTAAAACTTGTAATTGAAATTTTCAGTAAGTATTCGGATATTATATGAGGTGTTCAATGTATTACCTTATGCAATTATATTAATTTGTAAATAAATGTACATAAAGAGTTATTTTAAACAAAATATCTAAATAAAAAACGTTTTCTTATTTGATGCGTACAACAACGGTGGCCTCTCTATACGACATGTCAGTCTACATTATGCCAACACTCATATATATAGTCTACGTCATTAGTTGTTCACATTGCTGCATTTGTATAACTTGTAATATTTGATTTTTTATTCATTGATATAATTTTCTTTATGATCAAACAATTGTTACCTGTTAGGGGCTTAGCTAGAGCGTTTCTAGTGTGGTCCCGTGGCAAATTTCATGAACTTGTTTTATTCCCAGATACGCTGTGATTCGTTTTTTCCCACTATTTTATATCTTATTTGACGCTGACATGTTGATGATATAGTTTGAATCTTTATATCCTCTCGCCCCTACTTTTTCGTTTGTTTGTTTTGTTTTTTGGGTTTTTTATGTATTGTGTATTTTCTGGGTTTTATTCTGATTTTTCGCAGACAATGTGTACACAGCTGCGTCCTCTAAGATAATGCCTTTTGAATAAACCTTTTTATTTAAATATCGAATGTTGTTTAACGGCTCATCAACACAGTATAGGTTATTTAGAGCCACCCCAGAGAGAGAGGAAGGATACATAGGAATCCGGGAACCGTGCCCTACTCTTATTATCGAATAGATTCCTATGGTTCTTTAACGTGCTCGGAGGATAGACCGATACACGAGACCGCCCGGTTTACGTCCCTATCCGACGGACGAGGCTAAGGGAAAATGTCTTGCCCAAGAACACACCGACGAAACTCAGTGGCACCACGGAGGATTGAACCCGGGGTCTCCGGTTACAAATATAAAAAGTGTTTGAGGTCATTGTCGTGTAAAACGGCGGCAAAAACCGTCATGCAGCGGGCTGCGGGAAATGTAAGTTTGGTTAATGTCAAATGCGGGTCCATAGTTTATTTTAGGGTACTGTCGACGGAAGACAGGTCGTAAAGAGAGAATTATCTCAAGGCGCAAACGTATATACACGAACGTAGGTACAAAGTACATTGGTTTAGTCTTGTACCTTGTACGACATAGACGCATTTAGCCAAACTCACCACCAGATTCTATCACTAGAACAAGATCACACCCTCAACATTCATAACCGATATAATAATTCAATATTGGGCTGTTCTTTTTTGATTTTCCATCATGCTGTCGTATGAATGATTTTAGTACCGGTGGTCCAGAGTGGTGAGGCGCTGTTTCAAGTTCACCGCTACGGTCGTTGGTACGAATCCATCTCGTTCCCAGATTTCATGAGGCATGCAGTACTTGTCCTACTGATGAAAAAGTAGATGGTCTGCCTCCCCCACGAAAAAATCGACCATCATATATAACCTAAAATGTGCTGAAGATGACTTAAAACACCATGCAATCAACAGATTTTTTTTGATTTTTTGTTTTGGTTGAGCCAAAGTCCCGATCGTCGTTTTCTCTTTAATCTGAAGGTAAACAATCTATTAACCAGGATCCGGTGCCAAAGATACAGATTGTGTCCGATGCCAGAATCTCAAGCGTTTTTTACAAAGCAACCAGGGTCCAGTGCTCTGAAATTTAGAGATGATGTAAATATTTGCAGATTTTTAGATTTTAAACAGTTATCATTATTGAACAACATGAGTTGCAAACCAATTTGGGATTACATTAAAACAGTCAGAGAGAAAAAATGGAATTTTGGCTTTTTAAAGACATCAAATGTATTTCGAAGTTTTTTTCTTATACATACGATACTGTATCTTTATGTTCGAACTTTTTGACATCAGTGTACATTTTCCCTCTGTTTTTACCAACCAGTGTCCGTTACAAGTGCAACGAGGAACAAGGTAACGCAGTTTTGAGCAGCCAGGGCCCGTTACGTCTATCCACCGTGACTTCGCGATTGAGCATATTTGTGTAAAATAACTTAATCAATACGACATTGTTTATCGGCCTCCGTAGCGCAATAGGTTAGCGCGCTGTCTTAGTATTCTTTTGCCGTTGCGGACGGGGTTCTAGCCCAGGCCTTAGCACTTTTTAAAACATTTTTTTATGAATTTTCTTTTTATGAAGAAGTAGTATTCAGATGCCATTCAAATTCATCAGATTTAAATATTAACAAACATGTGCATACTAGCACGCAAACAAGCACGGCTAACGCACGCACCCACAAAAGCTCGCACGCAAGAACGATATTTTTTTTTACGAATTGTGACTTATTATTTTCCCAAGAAGCTCCGGAATTGAAAAGTAGACGGATGGGCGACCTTCATGCGTATACCCCTTCCCCACATCCTGAAAACTATGATTTGCGAGAAATAATATTGCTGGTCTTTTTCCAACAAAAGAAAATTCCATATATTAACTTAATTTGAACAATATCCTTCAAGTGTCTCATTGTAAACAATAATTTCTCCCTGTCGCGAGTCAACACTTGAGCATGTATTTCACGTTACATACTATTGGCTACCGATACACGCTGTCTGTATATGTATACATGTATAATATGTGTGTGATTTTGGATTATTTCATGGATATTATAGGAAATAAGTATATACAATATATGGAACATATGTGGAATACGCGGGTAAGTGTTTATAATTCTATACATAGTGATGTATTTACGTTTTGCCTTACTTTTACTTGTTCTCTTCCGTTCAACATTATAAACATGTATATAGTTACATTGCACGCCATTGAATATCCTCATCGAGATGAACAGTCTGTAGTTATCGGATATCTGAGCAAATTGCTATATAAACGTTAAGGCTTATATACCCGTAATCAATGGGTGGTACAATTTCAAAGTTACCGAAGCGTTTATCACGCCTATTATGCAAATGCCTCGATATACGCTATGACAATATACCAGCCTAAACAATGTAGACAACACATCCAGCGAAGAACTTCATCTATAGGAGTTCTTATGTTTAAAAAAACTTGAAATTGTATTATTTTATCGGGATTGTGTAGCTTTAAACATCCCGTAATGTCATATATAAATAAGCTTACTTGGAATTTAAAGAAAAACGTGGTCACGAGACAGCAAAACATGCTCCCGGCAAAGATGTAGAACGCCCAATGATAATCGCTGATGGTCATGTGAACGCCACATATATTTACTCCCTTTCTTGTGAAGCTTATCACCGCCCCAACCGACAGGGAACTGAAAGATATATACTGATTATATACAAATGCTGAAAAATTGTAATTCAAACCTCACCTAAATTTAACGTTAATTCATTGGACGATCCTATCACGTGACGTCGTTTTCAACAAATTAATATGCATAAACTCGTTTTTGAGGAACTTAGATTTTGTGTGATAATTATAACAAGTGTTGTCTGTAACTTTAATTGTCCGATCAAGAATATTAATTATAAGAATAGTTTAAAACAAAGTATGTTTGCATATTTCTAATTTTAATTATGAAGGCACCAATAATATAATTATATATTTAAAACTATGGTAGAATGAAAAGAAAAAAAAGAAAACCTTT
Source organism: Cyrtodaria siliqua (assembly GCA_037043455.1). Classification (NCBI taxonomy): domain Eukaryota; kingdom Metazoa; phylum Mollusca; class Bivalvia; order Adapedonta; family Hiatellidae; genus Cyrtodaria; species Cyrtodaria siliqua. The sequence goes on from JAWPHD010012597.1 coordinate 24,170, forward strand.
TTTATTATTGAATTATATGCAAGCAGGTATAAAGTTAAAATGATACTCGATTAATAAACTGAGACGATACTATTAATGCCTGATAACAACTTCAAGATTGCCGTGTGTCCCTTTAAATAGGTTTCTTAATTTTAAAATGTCGTTTTAATGAAAGGTTTGAATTATAAGATTAATTTTTTATGGTCGTTATGTTTTTACTTATTTAATATAACTCATTTAATCATATACATCTTGAAATGTGTGCTATGCAGGTAAATTACATTATTAAATATTACATATGCGATTCATACTTATACCGTGTTTGATTAACTTATATATTACATTTATTTACAAGAATGTGACTTTATTTCAATAAATATTTCTGGATTCAATAGGGTCTATAGTTACCTTCGAACTTCGCGCAAGAATACACCACAACTGTCACAGCAATGTAATTAAAAAAAAAATCCCTAGGAATTTATTTCCCAAGGGAATTACAACTTTTAATTCCATCAGAATCACAGGCAGAAATGTAATATAATGATGTAATCAAGATATTGTCAAACATACTTTCCTTCGCAATGCAGAATATTTGCTATTAGTTTAGAATTAACTGAATAATATGTATACTATTGTTTAACGGCTAGTCAAAATATAGTTCGGGTTATTTCGAGCCGCCCCAGAGAGACGGGGGAGAAAGATACACAGGAATTACGTGGTCCGAGTATTAACTTTCATACCCAATCCAACCCCTTCTCCAAGAAGGGTAAACGGTGTTGGCTGGAGTATAAAATAAAACCTTAAATTCAGCTTAAAACGTTTGCATATTGTAAAAAGGTTGGTATATTGTAAAATTAAAACATTTAATAGGTAATGTTAAATAGGTTATCGCATTTTCAGTAAAAAATGTTTTAAAACGTGTTTTATTGTCGCAATATCCGTTATGAAATCCTGCTAATATAAGCTTTCCCATCGCTTAATGGGATTAAGGCGGGACCACGTAATGACTACGGGATTTCTCTTACTACCAAATTCTTTAACATGTACGGGTGATAGACTCCTCCGATACATGCCCGGTTTACGTCTTTATGGACGAGACTAGGGGGAGTGTCTTGCCTAAGGACACATCTCGATAAAAAATCAGCTGCGCCGCCGGTGAGTCTCGCATCCGTGTTTTTGAATTCATAGTCGAAAGTGCTATACACTGGGTTACCATGGTTTCCATTAGAGTGCAATTGTACTTTAGAAACCTATTATACACATGAATGACATAGACAAATGAGAAGAAAATACCCAAGACATATGACACATTGCAATTCGATAGACCCTCGATTTCAAAACGTTCATCATAGTTTCAAGAGAGGCACTCTATAATAGCTTTTTTCGTACCAATCCTATTAACTACGCATTGCACTATATATATGTTGTAAAATGCTGAAATAAAATATTGTTAAACCAACATAGTTTCATTATGATTATTAACATTAAAAGCTGTGTGTTTTATTTTAATATCTTAATAGTTAAAAAGGTGTAATGTTTTTCAATATACTTACAATACTCCCATCCCAAGTGAGCCCCACGCCCTCTGGTGGCCATATTTGTGCATTTCGTTATCCCCTAACTGATCTATACAACCCGAGTCTGCCAGGGCGCCACATGGGGACTGTAAAAGCTCTCCTAGGACGACAAGAACTATTATTGTTGTAAAGGCCCGCCCTACGTCAGAACTGTCAAACATCCAACCACGTGACTCCATCAGGCTTTCTATCGGTGAATTATCCTTTCTGACTATATGCATTTTGTCGAAATCTTCACGTGATACGTCACGTTGATGTGTCTGAGATTCGTTTAATGTTGAAGACTGGTTGGTCTGAGAAACGTTTAATGTTGCACCAATAAAGTCTTTGACATAGTTACACTGTGAATCCGAATATTTAGCTGGGGGTACAAACCCAATGCTTGTTAGAAATGCAAGCCAGCCGAGCGCACTTACAATTAACAGTATCCTTCGTATACGAAAACGATCAGCCAATGAACCCCAAATGGGGCCGCTGCAAAAGCCCACTAATGGTCTCACACCGGAAATAATTCCAATTTGATTTGGACTGAATCCCATTTGTTTGTAATAGATAGAGAAATATGGGAACACAGAGCCTATCGCACCTCCAAAAAAGAAAAAGAAAGATTTAAACTTTAAGAGTTGTTTTTCCACTTTAAAGAACGTTGTATTACAGCATAAGTTGTTAGGCGTTTTGGCATCAACAGACGCAGGAACTGTCTGTATAGGACAAGTTTCGTCTCTGACAGGTTTGTCCAGTTTATCAATGACAAACATATTCATCTCCATGTTGAGGGTCGACATTTTTGATACTTTATGCCGCCGTTATTACAGACCTTGTTTTGTGGTTAAAACAGTTGACGTCAAAAACACGAACCCACTCCGACATGTGGTGTTGGTCAAACTCCGCTTATCGTGACTAACAATTCCTTGAATGTGAAGTCCTTACCCGCATTCTGAAAAAAAAAGAAAAAAGAAAAAATAAGTTTTCATGTAGCATGTGTACAATCACTGGAGCGCTTCCATGACCGGGAGGGTAAAGACGTTGCGTCTAAAACTGTCTGGCCTCTCACCGCCGCCGGTTCGAATTCCACTGGTAGCTAGACTTGTCCATTGAGAAAATGTTGTTACTTATGGATAGCGGGAGGAATACAGTACTGGTTCAACCCAAGAAAAATAGGGTGGTCTGCCTCTACCGCAAAAAAATATATATCAACCGCAATATATAGCCTAACATGTGCTAAAATGACGTAAAACACCATTCAAAACAAACGATCTTTGCTAACTCAGTTAACTTCGAGAACCAAATGATACGAACTGCTGTGAATTGTAATTGTAATTTTGTTAATAAACGTGTCGACAAGCTGTTACTTCTGTATAGCTTGCTACATGCTGACAATCGATACGAATTATTAGAAAGTATAATAATCTATCGTTTATTCAGCACAATTCCAAAAGATCATAAGACCCATGAGGATACAAAACATATATATGTATACAAGGTTGACAGCAGGTACATGCAATAGTTATGTGTACTTACTATATGCGGAGAAGATGGCAGTCATTTAAATCTTAAATAACTTTATTTCACATTTTATAGAAAACATCAAAAAACTAATTTTAATAACATTTTAGATCTTTGTTAAAAAACAGAACAAATCAAAAACAACTTTAAGTTAACTGGTCTTAATATTAAAGAGTAAGTTTCATATATGTTAATGGAAAAAAATGTGTTTGTACATTAATTACTATTATCTAACACATTAGCCTTCTTATCTCAAAGGCTTTAAAGACAAAGACACTCAATTTTTTTTATAATTTTGTGATTTTCACTTTTTAAAAGTTCCAAAAGTTTAAACATACTTGGTCCTTTCCGATAATACTTCTTTATATATGTTTCTCTTAACTCATTATATAATGAACATTCAATAACAAAGTGATACTCATCTTCTAGTTTTGCACATGTGATACATTTACGTTCATTTATTGGTATGCTATTCGGCTTATGCGATCTCCCAGCTTCTATTTGTAAGTTATGAGATTATAGTCTTAGTCTTGATAATGCATTTCTATACTTTGGTATATTTAAAACATATAAGTAAGGTTTCATATCGTTGACTTAATGCATATCTTGAACCAGACTGCCGGTAGTGTCACTGAAACTTGAACTAAAACATAGATGTGCTTTATGAGTACGAAAAGGGCGCGTACAGGATTTGAACTTAGGGGGAGGTGGGAGGCAACTTTAAAAAACAAGTAACAACCAATAAAAACCCGCACACAAACACGTTTTATTTTGTTTGTTCAGTATAGTGGGTGAAGCGTCATTTTTATAAAAACACCTGTTGACGAACAAACAAAAAGAAAGAAAAGAAAAACGCATTTTACATATCAATTTTCATAACTTTCCAGATTTTAGTGACCGGGTTCGCTCGCTCCCGCCCCTTGGATCGGCACTACGAACTATCATATCCTCTTACCATGGCGTATGGCCTATTATTATATTTGATTATCTTAACAAATGTCAATGGCAACATAATGACAGAAACAACAAGCATAACCATATTATTATCATTATGACGAACACAAAACACGCACAAATAAACCAAAAATAACGTACTCCTAAGTACGCACGCATGCTCACACAAACAATGCGCACGCACGTACGCGCATATACATCCAAATACAAAACCAAACGACACTAAAACACAGAACAACGTTAACATATGTTTATCAGAAAGATGCAATTAATATATTATACTCTATTTACCATAATTTTGATAATTTCCCTATTATTTTTGTAATTTATATATGTGTTGATTTTATTAAAAACAATCACTGACGCATACGCTGGAGCAACTATTTTGTATTTGTAGCGGAAGTGTTACACCAAGAAAGTCGATAAATGATATCGCCGAGAATGTTTAGATTACAACTGTCCACTATAACAACATGTGGTCATATACCACTATTGCATTTCCCATAGGTCTCCATTATAGCCTTTTGGCCTACAACCCCTATTCCTATATCGGAACGGATGAAAAAACCTAACTGTTTTTAAAGAACTATCTTGGAGACACTCAAAAATGACCAGCAAATTGGGGATAATCTGATGCTTTCAGCCTCTAATAGTTCACTGAAGGTGGCCACCCCCAGAATGGCAGTAAAGAAATTTTACTTTTTGCAAATATACTCTCAGTAAAATTGTATCCATAAAAATGCAAATTTCAGTCAAAATATCCTAAATCAACATGTTTTATGATGGAAACATAATATTTTGATGTTTTATGGGGATTTGTTATGATTTGGGTAATTTAATCCAATCAGAATCTACCTTACAATCTGACTATATGCCCTAATAGACCCTATACTTTTTTCAACCAATCAGAAGCCCCAAATCAATAGTGGTATCTGACCTAAATAGACATTCAAACCTAACTGAAGTTTGTTTTTTCTGGCTAAATTGTTTCATACATTCATTCTGAGGAAAACTGTGTCTTTTGATTTTAGAAAAAAATACTTTTCTACAAATTATGAGGGCTTTAAAGGGCTTCGGCTGATGTCAAATTCATGCGATTTTTACGCGTAAATCCAGAATCTTCAAAATGCCATATCTCGACAACCGTTCCAATCTTTTGTTTCAAATAAAGTGATTTTGAATTGATTTCATCAATAACATGTGATTTTCAACCAGTTGAAGCTCTCTTGAAAATCATTTCTACTGAAAAATGATATTTGTGATTTTCAGGGCTCAAAATAGCAGATTTTACCAAAAAATGCCATTGTTTTTGTATATATTCAAACTCTGCCTTCAAATGGATTAATTAACATTATGCAGCAGTTTATATATGTGAAACCATCAAGAAAATGCAACTTTTCACTTTAAAAATGACAAAAAATAATTCTGAGAATATTCTCCCCAACTCCATTTTTAAGGCCATGCCATGTTTTACAATATGGTCATTACACAAGATTGCCTGTAATTGTACAATTTAATGTATTTTTTTATTAGATATTGTTTGTGCCACCTTTACAGGTCATTTTCATGCAGCCATGCAGCCAAAAAGCACTGTTGACAGTACAGATCCATGAAAATTCATTAAAATGAAGGGGGTGGGGTAGATAAAAACTTTAAAAAAAAAAAGAAAATGTCATATTTTTGCCAACTAAATTATTTAATTTGTAAAATGTATTAAACCGCATAACATATTTGCATATCAACACTAACCGTCAAGACGCGATGAACTCAGAGTCAGAGTTTACCTCAACAGCTTTTTCAAAACAGACATAAGCGCCTTTTCAACATCTTAGCAGACAGACGCAGCTTGTCGCTTTCTGACATTTTTGCCAAAAAAATGTATGCAAAGCCCTCATAAATTAATAAACTTACTAGATATACCTTTAATTGTGTCAGATAGGTGCATTACAGGCCAATTGTGTATACCAGGTGTCAGGTATGGCTAATTTTGTGTCCACAACCCCAATAAAAGAATTTAAATTACCTATATTGCATCATAAAACTTTCAAATATTTAAAAATCATTTAAAAAGTTACAAGAAAAGTCAAAATACAACATAATTCAACATTTCTCACACTTTCAAATCATTGTGTTAGAAAAAAAGTATGTCTACTTTCACTTTTACCACATGCAGAATCTAGCTTTAGGTCATATACCACTATTGCATTTCCCATAGGTCTCCATTATAGCCTTTTGGCCTACAACCCCTATTCCTATATCGGAACGGATGAAAAAACCTAACTGTTTTTAAAGAACTATCTTGGAGACACTCAAAAATGACCAGCAAATTGGGGATAATCTGATGCTTTCAGCCTCTAATAGTTCACTGAAGGTGGCCACCCCCAGAATGGCAGTAAAGAAATTTTACTTTTTGCAAATATACTCTCAGTAAAATTGTATCCATAAAAATGCAAATTTCAGTCAAAATATCCTAAATCAACATGTTTTATGATGGAAACATAATATTTTGATGTTTTATGGGGATTTGTTATGATTTGGGTAATTTAATCCAATCAGAATCTACCTTACAATCTGACTATATGCCCTAATAGACCCTATACTTTTTTCAACCAATCAGAAGCCCCAAATCAATAGTGGTATCTGACCATGTACATACTTTCTGTTTGAACTCTGGATCACACATGCCGCTTACAGTAAGATAAATATAATGGATAATTACAGCAGTAGCATCAGTTTGTTGAACTGAGAAAAGCTGTTTTGCTAAGTCATTGATTTTTGATTTTTTTACAATCTCTGTTCAAAAAATGTATGTATATAAATTAGTTACTTCAATACATTTCTAAAACTAACGTATCCCACATGTTCATCGAATATTATTCATAGTTCCACAAATTAATATATAGAACAACATGTTTTCAGTGGCTGTCACGAGTTTATGAATAAAACTTAAAGCTTTTCCAGTTACACTTCCACAAATTAATATATACAACAACATGCATTCAGTGGCAGTTACGAGTTGATGAATAAAACTTAACACTTCTCCAATTTATATATACAACAATATGCATTCACTGGCTGTTACGAGTTTGTGAATAATAACTAACACTTCTCCAAGTTATATATCCAACAATATGCATTCACTGGCTGTTACGAGTTGATGAATAAAACTTAACACTTCTCCAATTTATATATACAACAATATGCATTCATTGGCTGTTACGAGTTTATGAATAATAACTAACACTTCTCCAGTTTATATATACAACAATATGCATTCACTGGCTGTTACGAGTTTATGAATAAAAACTAACACTTTTCAAGTTTGTATAGACAACAACATGCATTCACTGACTGTTATGAGTTCATGAATAAAACTTAACACTTCTCCAGTTTATATATACAACAATATGCATTCACTGGCCATCACGAGTTTATGAATAATAACTATAAACACTTCTCAGTAAATATAGTCAACAGTGTGCATTCATTGACTGTCACGAGTTTATGTATAATAACTAAAATTTCTCCAGTTTATATATACAACAATATACATTCAGTGGCTGTTACGAGTTTATGAATAAAAACTAAGAGTTCTCCAGTTTATATATACAACAATATGGATTCACTGGCTGTTACGAGTTTATGAATAAAAACTAAAAATTTACAAGTTCATATATACAACAACATGCATTCACTGACTGTTACGAGTTTATGAATAACAATTAACAGTTCTCCAGTTTAAATATACACCAATATTCTCCAGTAAATATATTCAACAGTATGCATTCGTTGACTGTCACGAGTTTATGTATAATAACTAAAACTTCTCCAGTTTATATGCATTCACTGGCTGTTACGAGTTTATGAATAAAACCTAACAGTTCTCCAGTTTATATATACATCAATATGCATTCACTGGCCGTCACGAGTTTATGAATAAACACTTACAGTTTTCCAGTGTACTGTTTATACAACAACATGCATTCACTAGCTGTTACGAGTTTATGAATAAAAATAACACTTCTCCAGTTTATATATACAACAGTATGCCTTCTTTGACTGTCACGAGTTTATGAATAACAACTAACAGTTCTTCAGTTTATATATATACAACAATATGCATTCACTGGCTGTCGCGAGTTTATGAATAAAATTAACACTCCTCCAGTTTATATATACAACAATATGCATTCACTGGCTGTCACGAGTTTATGAATAATAACTAACAGTTCTTCAGTTTATATATATACAACAATATGCATTCACTGGCTGTCGCGAGTTTATGAATAAAATTAACACTCCTCCAGTTAATATATACAACAATATGCATTCACTGGCTGTCACGAGTTATGAATAACAAGAGCTGTCGGAGAACAGCGCAGCTCGACCATTCGATTTTTCAGAGAATAATAAATTATATAGCCAGTATATACCATCAGTAAACAAGGCTAAAACAATGTGGGGGTGGGGTTGGGGGCAGGGCGGGTATAGGAACTTGGGCCGATATAAAAATTATTGTAAGAATATCATACAAATTTTAGTAAAATTTCGGGCATGGTGTGACATTTTTTTTATCAGGCTTAATCCAAAATCACTGTCATTTTAAAGAAATTTGTGCTCGATAGGCAACTCGGGGATGGAGGGTATATTGTGGCCTCTTTTCGTGTTTTTTTATTGATTTTTCATAAAAGCATTCGGGTGGTGGTGGTGAAGATGGGGTGGTGGGATGGTTGGGGGTGGGGGGCGAATTTTTGGCCAACCTGGTGTTTATTTAGGAACAACTAGACATCAAGAGAAACATTCCTATATTCATAAATATTATGATTTATTATGCAACATTACCTATGCAACATTATAATCTTATTCAATTTTATACTAGTCTAAAGACTGTATCTTTTTTGTAAAAATGTCATAATGCTACCACAAATTTTAATTATAAAGCTATATATCAATTCAATTTACATCATCAACCTTAGTATACTAGTATTCTATATGCTGCTCCAATTTCTCCAAATCACCCTTTTGTAACATAAACATAAACATATCCATATTCATATATGACCAGGTCACAGATCATGTTATGCAATGTCTCCTGGTTAATATCTCACCAGTACAAGTAGACTGGCTCGTGTCTCTGTGGTCATATTTGGAAAATCAGAATCAAAATAAAATCTTAAAATCCTACAGTCTTTTTCTGAGAGCCAAAAATACAAAGGAGACATAGTCCGTAACCCACTATGAATGTATAATGGACTGTCCTTTCTTTGAATTTGGACCAGTCCATTTATAGTACAAAGGGGTGTTTCGGTCAAATGACTGATGAGCACCCGGTGTAAACCCTGATCACCCTGCAAGATGTCGTGCCAGTCATTTTGGTAAAGGTTCGATATCACTTACGGTTTTTGAGAATTAATCGTCACAAAGTCACATTTTTAAAAAATATTTTAAACCATGGCGGCCATCTTGAATTTCCGGATAAGCTGAATTTTTGCTAAAATCAACTAGACATCAAGAGCAACATTGCTGTGAAGTTTCATGAAAATCTGTCAAGTATTTTCAGAGGAGGTCGCCACAAGAAAAAGTTTACGGACGGACTACGGACGACGCACCACGGCATAAGCTCTGCTGATCATTGATCAGTCGAGCTAACAAACAAAAACTTTCGGGTGGTGGTGATGATGGTGTGGTGGGATGGTTGTGGGGTGGGGCAAAACATATGGAGTTGGGGGAGGCGGGGGGGAGGGGGCGGGGCTATATGTGTAAGAATTGACCAATACAACACAGAAACATATAAAAAAAAACGGATTTCGTTTTAGACGAATACTGCATCGCATTTGAATACTGCTTCCACCAGATGTGCTTATAGAGAGACCAGAAGAAATGTCTTAATTGTAAATACCCGGAATAACAATGCTGCATTTTACAAGCTTTTATGATGGCGTCTGCAACATTTTATACAATATTAAGACGCATTATTGGTGACTGTAATTCAAACCCGCTGAATGTGCATATTGCAGTTAAAGGTGGTGTATCAGACCTTTTATAAAATATTCTAAAATTTTAAAAAAGATACGGTAAAAAAGGTCATGCAAAGGTCATGCAAAGGTCATTTAAATCAAAATATAGTGTTGTTCAGTTTCAATCTCATTAAAATCAAATCCTAATAACCCTAAGATAATCTCCGTTATAGGTTCTGACAACTCTGCCTTGGAGGTCACGTCAGTTCGACCTTTCATCTAATCTATATTCATGAGACGATCAACTAAATTTAACCAATGAAATCGGGCGTTTTATATGTAATTCAGATGATGTTTGAGTGGACTGAACAAACGAAAATCCACATAAAACACATATATCCAAACAAGATAAAGTCGCCGTGTGTTAATGCTGTGGATTGCACGATGAATTCAAAATGCACTAAATGGCATGTTTTACAGTAGCAAGAATACGAAGAAAATCATAGTCAATTTTTTTGAAAACATTCAGAACATTATTCTGCCGAGATCAATGAATTGCAACTTTAGGTTTTCTATATAGTACGTATCAATACATTTGGACCGGTAGTGCAGTCGGTAGCGATATAGACAATTAGTATTATCCACGAGTGTAATTTTACTGTGGGTTACGAGTTCAACCCTACGAAGCCGTACCGTAAATCTTTTTTTCTGTACCGCTATTGAATTCCGTCAAACAATCTTGGTCTTATTCAGCAAATATTCAATAATGGTTGATGTGTTATGTTTGTCAACGCTATTTTTGTGTATTTTATAAGCTAAAAGTTACGGAATTGTCTCTTTCAATACCAAGTTTAGACTGTTCCATAGCGTTTGACTGAAACGCGACATGCGCAGTGAAGCAGTCTATACTGAACGATTTTGAAGGCTGAAATCTGATTGCTAATCGTAAGGTCAATCTGACGTGACCTCCAATGCGGCGTCGTCAGAGTGTGATGTATCGTAGCGTGATAAAGGGTCTGATTTTAATGAGGTTGGTTCAGGTCCTTGTAATAAAATAGAAAATACCACTAGCTCAAGGAAAGCATATTGTTCCTATTTAAAGAACATGTTTTAATTAAATAAAAAAATATAATGATCGCATACCGGTAAATACAAAGCTGAAATAAGTATAATTAACAGATAAGATGCTTTGGTGGACTGATTATCATACTTGCCTCTTGTTCAAGAAGTGCCGGATTCCATTTCCGATGAGGTAAAATTCCGGATTTTCAAAGAAACTCTAGCAGTATCTTACCCGGGCAAAGTATGCATCATTCGGAAGGGATGTAAATCAGTGGGTTCTGTATGCAGGGATACATAATAGCAGATCTGGCTTTAAAGGTCTGTGCGATCCTCTGCATATAATACATCGGGAATCTGATTCACATGACAGTAACTTACGATCAACCCACCCCTTGACAAATAAAATATTTAAAACAAAACTGAACGCTACCCACCCCACCTAGAAAATCGTAAGCTTCCGGGGGATGGGGGAATACTTTTATATATTCGTTTAACAGGGATAGGTAGGGTATTTTGATATTGTATTTGTTATAGGCTGTCCTGGGGTGGCTGGGGTATCAGACAAAGTTTGTCTAGTGGGGTAGTACCCAGGGGGATGTCCATGTAGAAGGGAAATGGCTTAATTATAGAAACCCCCTTCTATAGGTTGACCGGTGGGGAAGGGTGTAATCAGACAAAGTCTGTTTATGCAGATAGCGGCAGGATTGGGTTTTTCCAGCGGGGGTGATTGGGGGAGGGATTAGAAATCTCCTTCTACAGGTTGTCCGGTGTGTATATGCGGGTTGGGGATTTTTTGTACCACTTAGTATAAAAAAAGAAGAATATGAAATGAGACAATTTCATGGTTTAAGGTTGAAACCACTGCACATAATTGCACATACTTGATTTTCAACTGCATATATTGAAACATCAACCACATATAATCGCGTTAAATCCCCAAATACAAGTGACAGGGAAGGCTGGTAGTGTTGCAGAATAATGGGCAATTATCACAGTTTGTGGTCATTCTTGACCATACACTTCTCCGTAAAGTGGATACACTTAAGAAGTACTGTATTTATCTGCATAAAAATCGTACGAGACATAATAAATGTGATATGATATTTATATTCCGTTTGTTTAATAGCCACGTAAATATATATCAACTGGTATAAATTAGGACAGCATAAGGATAGTTACATATTTAAAATCAACATAAAAATATGTGTTAGCATATACCTATAATGTCTATGATGCTAGCTTATGCAGCAAATCAATGTATAATTAAGGTCAAGACTGTTGGTATAAACAATATTAAAAAAAATCAATATGTTTACATTCAGACAAAATGGGTTTTGAGATTCATAGTAATATAAAGTATACTCTTGCAATGAATATCTCCAAACTATGTATCTTGGTATGGGTTTGTGCTGAAGTCATTATAGAGAATGAAATTTCAGAGTTGTTGTTTTTGTGGGGTTTTTTATATTTATAAAAAAATAGCTGACCATACATAGTATATGTTTTTAATTATTTTGATTATGATTTCTTTCAATTCCTTCTTTAGTTTTGTTCATTTCAATACCATTTAATATCTGTACTATTCTGGTATAAATTATCCATCTGTCTTATACAGTGATGCATAATGAAGTCGCATATTTTGGGAGGCATTGACCTGTAAATGCTCCTACGACCGGCTAGAAACACATAACTCAAATTTTCTCCCTGGGAGAAGTATTTGTGGCTTCATCTCCATATAAAAACACATGAACTGCATATAATGAAAAATGTACTGAATATAATTAAAAAAGGCACTGCCTATAATGAAATCTGAACTGCATATAATGACAGATGTAACGCATATAATGAAAAGTGTACTGCACATAATGACGAATGTATTGAACATAATGATGTTAAAACTGCCTATAATGTTTTCACCACTGCACACTAAGGCATATTACCGAACATAAAGATAAATGCTAGTCATAACACAGTCATGGTGTTATCAGTTACGTGAGGCAATTATGGTGTAAATACCATAGACATTTTAAAATCCCACATTAAAAAATGGGTATCAAATCCCATGTATTTACAAATAATACCATAATAGATTATGGGCAGAAAAAGAATCCCGTGGGATTTATTATTTAAAATCCCATGGGTAAAAAGTCAAATATAAAATGTGAGATTTCTTCAAATGTTGATTTATCGCAAAATTATCAACACTTCGTACGACAGAATTGTAACTGAAACTTATAAATAACAAAGAACATCTATTTTCTTTCTCTTTTTTTTTGTCTACGTGGGATAAAGAAACATGGGATTTTGAAAATCCCAAGAGTAAACATTCGCTTTGGATTTAAAAAGAAATCCCATGGGACAGCCACAATCCTGCGGAATTATTGAAATATCCCTTTGATATATAATGTCAGAATTCTTCACTTTGACATATAATGTAATTTCTTTCTTGGACCAAAATGGTATAGGTAGGAAGTAATGGATATGACCCAATGAACACTATCAGATGCACAGAAATATAGTCCGTTGTGGCAAAAACAATGGTGGCTGTTACAAGCCTTTTTCTGTAAATTGTACTCAGTAAAATAAATACAACCATATAGATATCTGACCATCTTGGTTTATCTCTTTAAAGCAAAACGTGTGTTCTATTGTGTGTATACAGACAGTCAGACAACTAACCATAATGGTCAACTGTAGAGGTTGGACAAGTACATTCGGACGTCATTGCTTTCTTCAATACAAGGTTGCGAAGTGTGAAGTTTGAAGTATGAACTGTAAAGTGTGAAGTATGGTAAGTGTGAAGTATTAAGTGTGAAGTGCGAACTATGAACTGTGAATTGTGAATTATGAAGTGTGAAGTATAAAGGGTGAAGTGTGAAAAGGTATGAAAGAATCTGGAAATCGTCGAACACGATAAATACAAAAAATATTGCAGTCTCGGTTTGATTGAGACTGTTCATGAACGGTAGTTAAAAGTGCTTGCTACCGTTTACGCCCTCTAGCCCTGGGTTGAGCAGAACTCAATATTTAAAATGTCAATAGTACAGAGATATGAGCCGTTCCGAAGATGGTATGCATATGACAGTGAACATGGAACCTTCAATGAGGTGTTTTCACACCATTCCACGACTATCGGCATATGGTCTCAGTTTCTATCAAAAAGCTTTGCCTTAAACGAGAAAACAATGGGCGAAATAAACAAAATGGAATTTAGCTGGGAGCAGAGGTTAAGAAGCCTGCGTATCACAGGTAACAGTCAAAAGACTAAATAAAAAGCAGGCAACATATCCTAACCGTGATTAAACAATACTCAGAACCTATAAAAGATGGAGTAGTGGAATCACCTATTCGAAATTCAAGTAAGAAACCAATCGTATTGAGAGTGTACTAGTATCTGTAAATATCGGGCTCAGCGATCTCCAAAAACAGTTCTGATTGAAGCACGGGGTAACGAACTGTTAAGTGAAGTGTGAAGCTTGAACTGTGAGTTGTTAACTGCGAAGTATCACCACCAGCATTTTAAACGCATTACTTACGAACTATGAAAGTATGAAACTGTGCGCGTGGAACTAGTACATGCGAAGTCACTACCGGTCTTTCGTATATAACCGACATTGACACATAATTTGGAGAAAGTAGTTCACAGTGACGCGAAAGTTAAGGATCAATAGCGAATATTAATAGTATAACGCATCACTTAAGATTATAATTTGACAATGAAAGAAAGCTTTAAAACCATTATTTTATTTCTTTACAAAAATAATGAGATTATATCATTCTGATTACTAGAAATTTGCATGTATGATGTATGATCGAAGTGCTATTGAATACTTTATTTCTTATGTGAAACAATGAAGATCAATAGTGACACCACTGAGTTACAGTAGCACGTTAAGCCGTTTTATTGTAGGGTATTCGAGAAGTTACCCATAATCATATTACATGATATCTATTATACTATTTTCTTGTTTTGCCGAATGGTTTATAATTATCTCGACGGACAAACAATGAGAATGAAACTGACAAGAAATGTATTCTGTCCATGTACATTTTCAGAGCAATAATTTCATATTTTTTATTCGAGACATTTTCGAGTTTTGACTGGATCGCGGTAGCCAATCATTTCTTTAATCCGGAGGTCACAGGTTCGAGACTCACTAGCGCCGATGTGGGTTACTTCCGTTTGTACTTAGGCAAGACATTTCCTTAAGCCGCTCGTCGAAGCGAAATACCCGGTCTTGGGTAATATTGGAAATGGTCACTCCCAGTTGCGTACCTTTAAACATGTTGCCTTAGGATAGTTATACTACATAATTGGAAAATATGCATTCAAACATTGGTCCATTATAACTGCAACGGAGCCGATAAGCCCATATAATTCTTAGGAATTAGGGCTCGATCTTGCTTGGTTTAAACCGCGACCTGCGCTTCATTCAATGTTTGAATCTGTGATTTTTATGGTATCTAGTTCATCGATTAACCATTAGCACTTACTCGTCTGAAATTACTGTCAACCAAGGTCCAGCGGGGTAGGCTTTGGCTAACATTCTGGAGGTCGTGGGCTTAATCCCGGACCGGGTCACACCAATTTCTTAACTAGTAACTCCATTGCTTGGCGCTTATGATATAAGGGTTAGGCTATGACTGATCGGTCCGATGTCAGTTTAATGTGACTGGATGAGTCATGGCATGTGTCTACGGCGTGATCCACTCCTATATATATGCACTATTTATGCACACTGATTGTACTTGGCGTATTTTAGCATAATGTTGTCCATTTTTACTAATACACAGTGTTTCTGTATACATTAAATAATATTCTGATTAAGATAGCATTTATGTTTTAAGATTTTACTGCAGTATGTGCAGCATCTCGTTATGATATAATCACAATATATTATAAATAAATCTCAAATCCCAGGGCTTATCTGAAAGCTTCATCATGAAAATGCATGCATAATTATGAAGACGGCTGTTCATTTGACGAACTAGCATCATTAATTCTCAAATTCCAGAGGTTATTTTATTCAGAAATCATCATCATGCTAAATAGATGCATACTATTATGCAAATACCTGCATAAGTATGAACACGGCTGCTCATTTGACGAACTAACATCATTATGTAGTATTGATCACACAAAAGCAGACCAACTCACTCAGTAATTCTGGTCGATAACAGGTGGTTCATAACATTAGGACCTGTGTCTTTATCAATCTCATAGCCACACTCTGTTGGGTCTGGTACATTTAGCATATCCTCTTCCAATTAGTAACTGACATGCAAACTTGATAGAGGTTTGGGGTGGGGGCGTAACTTCCTTGGGTTTAAACTCTTGTTTTCAAGTACCCTTTTTTATTCCCAACGTATTCAGAGACATACATTTATCTGACAGATAATTCTTAAGCCTAAACAGCACTGTTCATCATTACATTAGATGCCATTTTCTTGTCAATTTCAAAGGAAGGATAACAGGTGTCGCACTCTGTGAATGTGTAAACCATCGACAAGATCCGCTCACGTTAACGTTTATCAACACTATCATGTATATGGATTAATCTGGTCAAATCTGAATGCTTTTCTTGCCAATCTCAAAGAATAGTTTTCCACACCCAAATTGTCAAAGTGATATTCTAGTTATTTAAGTGCAACCATTGTCTGGTCTAAGATGAACAACAACATCTTGTCCGGCCGTGGACTTGGCTGTATAGCAATAATGATTAATTAGGATAGTATCAGCTTTCTCGTGGTTAGATTCAAGATCTCCAATGACACCTACACAAGCATATGCTATTTTCAACGGCTGATGTATATACTATTGGTCCTTTCCAAAAAGTTCATGGGCACTTCCAGCTAGGTGTTTTATATACAATATTTCAAATCTCCTTTACTCTTGCTACTTGTAAAAACCTTTTTCTAGGCATTTATGATTCTTTTTTCCTGTATGTGAGATGGTATATAAAGCGAAGTATACTTTCCACGTTTCTCAAGAATTTGCTCTATTAGGCTTTTCTCGTACTGCTCAAATCAACATGGACGCTTTTTACATCCATACTTCTGTATAATTATGTGCATTGGAACCAATGAAGACATGTTTGTTTTATTAAAGACGACATCGGCTATAAATTTGAATAATTGCCATTCCTTCGAAAATGATGCTATCCTCTTCATCGATACTCCTTAAATACTGGTGGATTTTCTTTACTTCATGTTTTCCATGATATCGGTCGTTTTGTTTGCAACCGTTCTCCTCATCACAAAACTAACTCAAAGGTACAGCTGCATTCTCAAAAGTCATAACTCTTTTCAGTTGGGTATTTTTCAATTATTGTATGGTCATTAGCCCTAAATACATCTCTTCCTCATTAATTAGGATATCTTTTAATTTGCATTTCACATAATCTTTCTATTTGATATTGTCCTTTTAGTAAGCATAAAAAAACTCTTAGTGAGCTCCTCCTGTTTTACTATTTTAAAAAACGTTCAGTAAAACATCTTTAAGTTGACCTATGACATTCATTGTCCGTTTGTTTGTTTGAGTGTAGTGTACACTGTATTGTATTCATTAGGAGGGGTGATTATAATTGAGAATATACTACTTTTTCCGTATCATGTCAGCAGTCAGGTGCAAAATTGGACTGAAAGTATGTCCAAAGTGGAAGGAGCTCTGCTCTGTCATTGCAAAACAATGTTATAGATCTAAATCAAGAAAAGAAGCGTTATTATCAGATATATTAGCTTTATTAAGCTGAAGTTCTTTAGGATAAATATTATCAACCATAGTTGGTAAGAAAGGGTTTTCAATGTCCAGTATGTCATCCACATACCGAGAGGTGTCATTAAAAGCTTTAATAACTCATGATAATTGCAATTGTTCGTTATGCATACATCATATATTTTAGAGGTATTATTGTTTACGAATGATCATTGCTGCCGTACATTACAGTGGCGTAGGAAGGTTTTAGATACTCGGGAGGCAGTTGGGACCCAAATGAACATTTGCAATTTTTGATAAGATCCACCACGCCCCCCCCCCCCCTCCCACCCCCGCCTTTTTTTTGCTTGTCACATATGTTAATGAACACAATATCTACTTTTCTTTGTCAATTGATTAGTGTTATGCCCCGCCGGCCACAATCACTTGTGTTTGATCAACACATGAATTGGCAAAATATGCGATGGGATGTGAGGGGAAAACATACACCAGGCCAACCCTTGTCAGATTATTGAGATGTGCCTGCCCTCCGTCTTCCCACCATGTTCCTTGCTATGCATTAATATGTGCACAGTATGATCCAAACAATGTCTAGACAATTTACATCAATAAGTATTAGTGGTTGCGGATTCAGAAGTGGACGTAGTGGGGAATGGGATCTGAGTAATTTGCGTGTAAAGCATATGTTATGTGCCTGTCTGCTTTTGTTTTCAGAATTGCGACCCCACCCTACCGCCGCACGCCAACTCCCCCCACATACACAGATAAATTCATTTCAGGCTTTATTGTGTCTATACATTTAGGATGTCATATTGGTTAAATGGCGGAGGGAATATAAATCTTAGAACTAAACACACACATACATAAACTCAAATGTTGTATCTGCCATGGTTTTTATTCTGCTTTATCAACAGCACCAAGTTAAGACTCATGTCTAACGGTTGAGGAGTACATTCGTTAAATATTTGTTTCGTTCGATTATGCTACGTTGTTAACTATACTGAAGCGAAAAAGATACGCAACTCGGGGATTTCCGCTATATATTGTATATACTGCACACTTAATTCCACATAATATTCCAAAGAAATCCCTCCCAAGATGTTTTGTAAAAAAAGTTGAAGTAGTTAGAGAAAGGACACAACTGTGATGTTGGAGAAGTTTTAATCACAGTTCACTTTGTAACAAGAAATACATAAATGTTGAAGTTCCTCTTTGAAATATTGAGCCATTTCAGTACTGTATTTAACATCAAGAGTTTGCAAAATGTTGCATCCTAAATTTGCTCACATGCTTGAGACAAACGCATACTCTGTCAATCTTTGAAGGAATACTATTTGCTGTGTTATGTGTTGTTTCAGTCTTCTTTTCCGAAAGGAAGGGTCGTACGTAGCTATGTACCATTCGATTAACAGCAACATATTGTGCAGACAATATATAGCGGAAATTCCCGAGTTGCGTTTCTTTTTGGCTTCAGTATACTTATCTGTTTTAGTTTATATAATAAAGACAAATCAATATTCGATCTTTTCTGATGTCGCTCCATTGCAGTTTACGTTGACCAGAGTGTACGTTTACAGCTAAATAATGTTGAATCAGGTGGCACAGTAACTATCAAGAACATGTTTACTCAATTTTCATTGAAACTGTACATTTCGAAAAAACGTTGTTGCCTTTAGCGTAGATAGTTGTTACCTTTAGCGTTAACACGAAAAGTTGTTACAGTTAGCGTTAGAAATATTATCTTTAGCGGAAGAGGTGACTGTTACCTTTATCGGAGGATGTTACCTTTAGCGTTGGATTTGTTACCTTTAGCGGCGTTTGTTACCTTTAGCGGAATTGTTACCTTTAGCGTTATTACAATGACCACCAATGAGTGAGAACAGCATACGGTTAGTAAAGAACGTCCCTGTTCTGGGGAGAGGGGGTCGGGGACGTAGACTTCTGTGAGAGTTGTACCCACATTTGTTTGCACCGCGGGCGGAGAGGCGTAATAATAGAGCGTCCGCTTCGCATGCGGGAGACCTTGGGTTATTTCAAGGGAGTATAATGCTTAGAACCACACACACACGCAGGCACGCACGCACGCACGCACGCACACATTATATCAGCAGTTTTAACAAAGATCTAAGAACACTTTGTTCAAATATTGGCTGCTCCCAAGGATGCACCTAATGTATGTTCCTGTCCATGACTTATTAGAAACTATGCTACGGAAAACATAGCCTAAAAGCTGTGAAATCGTGGAGTAACGGAAGACAAATCAAATATAGCAAATATTATGCAAGAACTTTTGTCAATGCCGCTTAATCAATAAAGCAGATGGTCACCATGTCGATCAAAGCACTAGAGAATGTGGAAAGAGCAAGGGGCGTTCCATCGTATATGCGCAGGAAGACGGAAACATAGGATTCTGGATAATTTGAACGACGTTCAAGCCAAGTGTTTCTTGTGAAAGTGTTTTGAGAGAAATATTTAGAAAAAATAAATGAAACACCGTAAGGAGAAAAAAGAGCAATTACATGATATAATCGCGTCTATGCGAGGTAACAAACTGTTGCCTCTTATGAACAAAATTACTCGAAAAGAATACCAAACAAAAAGTAACTGATGCAAAGCACCAGAGCGGCGCAGAATGTTTTCAAAGGGAGGAAACAATCATGTGTATTTATTTGCAAATTTTTATTATATAACAACAAAAATGTAGAAATATTTTAAAAGGTATAAACAGTTTTATGGCAACAGTAAGCAATAGTAACTTGAGAACAAAGGCACATACTTAAGACATCAAAACATATTTCAATGTTTGCATTATTTGAATTAAAAAAAATAATATTTAACCCATATAATGACCTTCAGTGTGACCTTGACCTTTATATTTTAGTATGGTCATGTCGATGTATATATTAAAGGTTTGATGAAGAAATATCAAGAAATGAGAAAGTTATAGAAAGTGTTAAGTTTTCGTGAGGAATAAAATAGTATTTAACTGATATAATTACCTTCAGTGTGACCTTGACCTTTATATTTTAGTATGGTCATGTCGATGTTGTCATGATAAGTATATATTAAAAGTTTGATAAAGAAATATCAAGAAATGAGAAAGTTATAGCCAATGTTAAGTTTTCGTGAAGAATAAAATAGTATTTAACTGATATATAATTACCTTCAGTGTGAACTTGACCTTTATATTTTAGTATGATCATGTCGATGTTGTCAAGATGAGTATATATTGAAAGTTTGATGAAGAAATATCAAGAAATGACAAAGTTATAGCCAATGTTAAGTTTTCGTGACGGACGAACTTACTGACGGACTGACAGACGGACGGACGGACGACAAAGTGATCAATATGTATCGCATTTTTCTTGAAAAGGCGACACAAAAAGTAGCTACTATGATCAGTGAAATGTGTACTATGATAAATCGTGAGATTTTCCTGGGTGGAAACCAGTATTGCATGGCCTGCGTCAGGAAATAGCATGCTCAAGCTGTATTTGTTATAGTTACTGAAAGAAGTGCTCCTTAACATAAAACTTAACCAAACACGCAGGCGCCGATCAAGGGATGACAATATGTCGTATTTTTTTCCAAAAACACACTGGACATTAACGGAAAACTTAACCAATATACTAAGTTCAAAAAGGGGCATAACTTTTGTAGAAAGCAACAAAGAGTTATGAAACCCGATATGCTGGGTCATGTCATGGTGTAGAACAACTGTATAAAGTTTCAAAGTTGTAGCTGTAATAGTTACCTAATACATGGACCTATGACTGCGTCATTTTCAATACAACAACTCGATCTTATGGCCAGTCTTTTACCCCGAACATTTTGGCCAGTCTTTTATCCCCAACATTTTTAATCACGTGCTCCTCCATGTCTCGTGCTCCTCCATATGCAGCATCAAAAAGCAAATACAAATATTGGATGCGCGCTAAAGGCGCGCCGCCAATAATGATTACCTAGTAAATTAGCAAAATAAACGACCAAGAATGACTGGGTCACAGTCGTCATATTGCAAAAGTAGGGTAGACAAACACGTGCCTTAGAGTTTCGATCTGTCAATTATAAGAAAAGGGTTCCCAAGGACATCGGTTCTTCAACGTCCTTTCGAATCCCCAAAAGCAATGATTTGAAGGTAAGATCATTTCAAAATAATTTACAGTCGCCTCAAATATTTTAGAAAAGATCAGATAATCGGAGACGACTAGTGGATATTGTCAGTGGTTACAAACCTCGAATTTTTCACAAAACCCCACCAGAGGGATTGTGCTTCCATGAACTCAAAGATAGTTTATTCGAAGAAATAGTATATTATATTAATAGACCTTATAGGTCAAGATTAAAGCTAATTTCAAGATAAGGGGACATGCATGGATCGTTTGCGTTCCCAAGGCTTCGTCATAAACGACGGGAAGTCGAGTTTGATTCCAAGGCAAAATGGTCGTAAGTTGTTTCAGAAAACGGGGCACTGATCTATTATATTATTTAAGCCTTGTCTGATAGTTTTACTTACTTAAATTATTCAGGTAAAATAATTTACTTCAAGTTTCACGTTTATTTCCGGAAGTAGGTCCGCCATTTTGACAGTTCAGAAGCAGCATTTGTGTGTAGGGCACTTTGATTGGTCAGTGTTAGCCAATCAGATTCAGAGTTACAGTAAAGTTGTTTATCGTATTTTTTGTCCAATAGAAAAGCCATTCAGTGGCACTCGTCTTATGACCTGTCGCCGCCAATTGTCAGTAGCACATAGAGACAAACAATTTGGCATCCCCCGTAGGGCTAACTAGTGGAGCCATTTCCATGGGGAGATATGTGACCTTCTAGATCACATATCTGCAGTAGATTTTCATATTTTCTATTAAGTTTAGATTAAAGGTATTTCAAAGCTGGAATAAGACAAGTTAGGGTATATAATCAGAAAATTCGATTTGTATTTAACTTATTAGGATTTAGGAAGGCACATCCTCGTGAGGATTCAATTGTATATTTATATTTGAATTATATACTGAAAACTGTCGGGTAATGTTTATATTTGTTCCCGTTAGATTGAACAAGCACTGCAGGTTATGACAATAGGGTGTTACTCTTGTGTTACTCTTGGGTCGGTAGAAAGCCGATCCTTTACAATATTATTGGTGGTCTTCAAAGATGTTTTGATTCGACTTCCATTACAGAAACAAAGAACCACACTATTGATTCCGTAATAATCCCGTCCAAATACTGAACACATTTGTTGTTGTTTTCGTTCATGTGACAAAGAAGTATGGCCCCATGAAGAGGTCAGGCGGTCCAAGGGTACAATCGAACTACAGCATATATGCGTTTGTTTATTGCATGAAATGGTTTCCATATCTTGACTGGGTATGGGTTAAGGGGAGGTAACTTAAATATCGCTATCATAACAAAGCTTGAATGAATTAGCTGATTTATATGTTCGCTATATATACCCCAATGCGTTGTACGATGAATAATGGACACTCATGCGCATGCTTTTTGTTTCAGGATTTTTTTAGTTGTTGTTTAATGGTTCTCATAAATAATAGACTCATATACTATTACAGAACAGAATATATTCTTTTACAAGCATGAAGTATACACAATATAAAAACAAACATAACACGTTTAATACTAATAGCAAATTATAAAACAATATTATTAACGAACTATACATAAAGATGCAATTCCAATTACTACAATATAAAAATGAATGATATTCGCAGTAAATAAAATCGCATAAGGATACTAATAGCAAAAGCTGCTGATGCGTCCTTTGGGATCAGCAATCCCAATATTAGTGGCTTTAAGGTAGAATATCGCTTAAGCCGGTGATAGGAGGCGTGAGAGGTGTTCCACTTTGCATTACCCCTTAAGAACAGACTCAATAAAATCGAGTCTGCTACTTTTATCTCTTGTTTGTGTTTGTTGCTTCCAAAAGGGATCCCATTTTCAGTATTTATCCAAATATAAGCAATAAATCAGTATATTATATTAATAGACCTTATAGGTCAAGATTAAAGCTAATTCAAGATAAGGGGACATGCATGGATCGTTTGGGTTCCCAAGGCTTCATCATAAACTACGGGAAGTCGAGTTTGATTCCAAGGCAAAATGGTCGTAAGTTGTTTCAGAAAACGGGGCACTGATCTATTATATTATTTAAGCCTTGTCTGATAGTTTTACTTACTTAAATTATTCAGGTAAAATAATTTACTTCAAGTTTCACGTTTATTTCCGGATGTAGGTCCGCCATTTTGACAGTTCAGAAGCAGCATTTGTGTGTAGGGCACTTTGATTGGTCAGTGTTAGCCAATCAGATTCAGAGTTACAGTAAAGTTGTTTATCGTATTGTTTGTCCAATAGAAAAGCGGCACGGTGCTCTCTGTCACATGACCACGATAATGGCGTCAGATTAGTATTTAAGGCCCGGCTAATTCAGTGGCACTCGTCTTATGGCCTGTCGCCGCCAATTGTCAGTAGCACATAGAGACAAACAAATTGGCATCCCCCGTAGGGCTAACTAGTGGAGCCATTTCCATAGGGAGATATGTGACCTTCTAGATCACATATCTGCAGTAGATTGTCATATTTTCTATTTAGTTTAGATTAAAGGTATTTCAAAGCTTGAATAAGGCAAGTTAGGGTATATAATCAGCAGATTCGATTTGTATTTAACTTATTAGGATTTAGGAAGGCACATCCTCGTGTGGCTTCAATTGTATATTTATATTTGAATTATATACTGAAAACTGTCGGGTAATGTTTATATTTGTTCCCGTTAGATTGAACAAGCACTGCAGGTTATGAAAATAGGGTGTTACTCTTGTGTTACTCTTGGGTCGGTAGAAAGCCGGTCCTTTACAATATTATTGGTGGTCTTCAAAGATGTTTCGATTCGACTTCCATTACAGAAACAAAGAACCACACTATTGATTCCGTAATAATCCCGTCAAAATACTGAACACATTTGTTGTTGTTTTCGTTCATGTGACAAAGAAGTATGGCCCCATGAAGAGGTCAGGCGGTCCAAGGGTACAATCGAACTACAGCATATATGCGTTTGTTTATTGCATGAAATAGTTTCCATATCTGTGACTGGGTATGGGTTAAGGGGAGGTAACTTAAATATCGCTATCATAACAAAGCCTGAATGAATTAGCTGATTTATATGTTCGCTATATATACCCCAATGCGTTGTACGATGAATAATGGACACTCATGCGCGTGCTTTTTGTTTCAGGATTTTTTTAGTTGTTGTTTAATGGTTCTCATACATAATAGACTCATATACTATTACAGAACAGAATATATTTTTTTACAAGCATGAAGTATACACAATATAAAAACAAACATAACACGTTTAATACTAATAGCAAATTATAAAACAATATTATTAACGAACTATACATAAAGATGCAATTCCAATTACTACAATATAAAAATGAATGATATTCGCAGTAAATAAAATCGAATAAGGATACTAATAGCAAAAGCTACTGATGCGTCCTTTGGGATCAGCAATCCCAATATTAGTGGCTTTAAGGTAGAATATCGCTTAAGCCGGTGATAGGAGGCGTGAGAGGTGTTCCACTTTGCATTACTCAATAAAATCGAGTCTGCTACTTTTATCTCTTGTTTGTGTTTGTTGCTTCCAAAAGGGATCCCATTTTCAGTATTTATCCAAATATAAGCAATAAATGATACAATGATTGAACCTCGATTGTTGACGTCGATTGCTGACGTTTAAAACAGTGACCAAAGTATAACACCGGTTTTAATTCGCTAACTTATAAGATTTCCCTTTTCCACACCAACTTTTAAACTTTACAATTAAAGTCATAGAGTACTAATGAACTAGCTCCAACTGTGAACAAATGAAGTATGTTCTTAACGAAACTAACCCTTCAATTAACGCCAAAATAACACAACAAAAAATATAAAAATATCGGACATGGAAAGTAGCATTCAAGGAGGACAGTCAACCACAAAACACAGAAACAAACACGCAAACAGACAAACAAGAAGGCAAAAGCAATAATAAATGCAAACGACATCACAAAGGCAAACGGGTTGACAATAGGGCTACCGCCTTGGAACGACCAGTGGCAAAGTAGGCCACTGGGGGTTTAAACCGGTTCTAGGGTGCACCAAACCTAAACCGGTTCTAGGGTGCACCAAACCTCACACTTACCCTACTGTCATCTCATTAAAACCGGATAGTGTAAATAAAGAAATCCCCGCCATGATCTAATCTCTAACCAACAAGGCAGCATCAATAGGCAATATAAGTAGAACACAAATATGCTCGGGTAAATATAATACAAAAAAACAATAGCTAAGAAAGCCACAATGAAGGTACTCAATGACTTGGCAGAAGCCAGAGCAGTAAGAGACTAAACCATTAAGGGCACGACAAGAAAGATCATAGACAAACATCAAACGCCACCGTCCCAATGGGCATTAGGTAGGCGTTTATCGAAATTGTTTCCAAGTGTACAGGTCATATATTATATAATGTAAATATGCCGATTAAAAGTATAGGTTTTATTCGCTGGTCCTTAAAATGAATATGCGTCAAACGAATTCTGAGTTGGTAATATGGGGAGGCGAAATGGTTCTAATAAAAAATACTAACCGCATAATTACATGTGTACATATATGCAAATAAGGTCACAGACGTTATAAATAGTATGGGAAATCTGTGTTGTTAAAGGCATACACGGCAATCTTGATTATTTTAAAACTTGCGGCGTCCCGTCAGCTTTTTCTTCATCACTTATATTTGTGCAATCATAAATATTAATTAAAATAATAGTATAAAGCAAACTGTGTTTGCATATTACAAACTGTTGATTAAATTGCGCAAATACTATGTTTAAACTTATGGTAAAATAAGACGAAAAGATGAAAATTCAAATATATATGCAAGCATGTTTAAAGGGAGTACATCAGGCTTTTCAAAGGGGTCTAGGGGTCCGACTTAAAATTGACAAATAATACTATTTTCTATTTTAAAGCGCCTAAACATAATGAATGACGCTAAAAATGACCCCTTAGTTACAAGGAAATTCATTCTGTACAGTAATACATGCTATCCTAGGTTACGCACCAGGGTTAATTTCAGCATTTTATGCCCTATTCCGTCCTAGCTATATGGTGTATTCAAAGTTTAAACCTTAACAATATGGTTCGAACATCATATTTTGATGGATATAAGTGTTTTATCATGAATTGGAACATTTTTATAATTTAAGATATTTCTAGAAAAATCCTGATGTACTCCCTTTAAGGTCAAAATGATAATGGTTAAATAAATGGAGACGCTGATTTCCAAGCCTTGATATTGCCGTGTTCCTTTAATAGTTTTCTCAGTATGAAAAAAAAGTGTTGTGTACTCAGGCTTTATCGGACGGTAACAAAATAAGAAAAGAAATAAAATAATAATAAAAATAAAACTTATACAGTAATGTGCAAACAACCACAAGTTATCAAATTTAAATATATTGGCATACTAAAGTTTTGAACGCTTAGAAAATGCGTTATACTTCAAATATTACATAAGTCTTTCTAATATTCATAATCATAAACTTTAAAAGACCTGCATTTTATTCTTTCAGTTTCATATGTTAATAATTTCTAAAAAGTCAACATGCATGTTGAGTGCACTCATTCATTCATTCATTATTAACAACGTCCGTTTTTAAGGAGTATGTCCCCTTTTGTGTAATCCCATTGGGATTGCATTTGAAAAAGATAAAAAAAATCAGAACTCAAATAATCTTGAATATTTTTGCATAACATTTTCAGCATACTATGTTTACATATTGTTCTTGGCAGTGCTACCCTTGAATTATAAATACGTATTTGATACATATGTGAATTAGTCAATACCTACATGACCTTGAGTATGACATAAGCTGAGTATGGATCAATACACACTTATTAAAATAGTATTTATTATTTAAGTATAGCACAGTCTAGATAAAAGTGAAACATATTAATCTGCAAATACATGTAAAAATATGCAGGATTATTTGAGTTCTATTTTTTGCTTTGTTAATGCACTTTAAATGGGATTCCTTAAAAGGGGACATAATTCTTAAGTTGGCTTATAGAATATGGTTTCGGTTATGTCCAAAATTACTTGTATAAATGTCCATAAACATTTCAATAACAAATATACCATCTTCGTATGGTGCAAAATTTAACCCATTACATTAATTGATGAACACACAATTAAAATGTCATTACATGAATATGTGTCAAATGTTTTCAAGTTGTTAACTCATTATACAATAGTACATATTATTAAACACACGTTATTTACCTTGTATACCTCATCTGCGTAGAAACAGGTGGAGGTGCAAGTGGAGGCCAAGGACGGACAGACCATCAAAATTCTCAGGCATTTGACAGGGGGACAAGCTCCCCAACCTTCAATAATTTATACATATATTGTTTTTTGTCCATTCAAATGTAGAGTTGACACTTTAACTTCTGTCCATTTATTGAATGGATTTCTATTTGGATGAGAGAAAAAATGGTAAGAGTTCACAAAAAATGCCTTTTACCCTATACATGTATATGTTACATGTTTTAATCACCCACCAATTTTGTGTGATTTTGGTCGGGTTGCAACTCCGCCATATATTATGCATCATTGGGAATGAGAACGTTTTTATATTTTTTGTTTTTTGCTGGCCCCACTCCTCTCTTTGTCTTTTGCTGGTCTCCTTATCCACATCCCACACACCCCTACCCCCATTATATTTCAACTAGGTATGCTCTCTTTAAATCATCATCCATACATATTTATTAACACTGTTCAAAACACCATCTTCATGTTGGTCCCTCACAAAGAAATATTTCCAGAAATATATCTATGAGAAAATATAATTGTGTCCGGCAAAATTCTACTCGTTATATAAATATATAAAAAATATACAACTACATCAGTCGAATCATTTTGGAAAATATCACAATTAAACTTTTAAGTCCTGGTTAATAAATGATAAAGCTTACAGCGTGACTCTAACGTCCATGCTAACCAGTCATACTTAATTCAAAAGCTTAGGTAATGACCTAGAGAATCAGTCTTGTACACGCATGAACAATTTTGGAAAATATCACAATTAAACTTTTAAGTCCGTGTTAATAAATGATAAAGCTTACAGCGTGACTCTAACGTCCATGCTAACCAGTCATACTTAATTCAAAAGCTTAGGTAATGACCTAGAGAATCAGTCTTGTACACGCATGAACAAGGGAAAAAGTATTGTAAACGTGCCGGCTTGTGATGGCCCAGGATGCGTGATTGAGGGTCAAGACATGTGATCTCATGTTTTGTCATTATTCAATTCTTCGTATTTGCCAAACACATTTGGTCTAACTGTGCACTGAAAAAAACAAAAATAATAAGTAAATACAGCGTGCATAAATACTGAAAAGAGGATCCCTTGGAAGGAACAAACACAAAAGAGAGATAAAAGTAGCAGACTCGGTTTTATTGAGTCTGTTCATGGGGGGTAATGTTAAGTGAAACACCTCTCACGCCTCCTACCATCGGCTTAAGCGATATTCTACATTAAAACCACAATGATTGGGCTTGATTATCCCAAAGGACCAATAAGTAATAACACTACTGATTTGTAGTCGAGCGATTTTTACGGCCGCCAAACAGCACTAAACAAACGCTAGTGTGAATAAGTATGATTAGCCTAATAAATTGGACTTCTGTGCAGCTTTTTCAATATTCGGAAGTTCCATGTGTCTGCATTACTAGGGTACAATAATGTCATAAGCTAAGTTTAAAATATAAAATATATATAGAGACAATGGGGTTTCTACATCCATCATATTTGTTTTATTAATGGTATTGTTATTTAAATTACGGTTTTTTGCCCTCAAATTTCCCGCCCCCATCCTCTTCAACAACATGGGTTGTAAACCTTCGCCTCTCATCGCTGCGGCTTCGAATTCCACTGGGAGCTCGACTTGCAGTTAGGAAGTGTCGATTCTTACGGATGGCGGGAGATGTAAAGTACTGGTTCTACCCAGGAAAACTGGGTGGTCTGCCCCCATCACAAAAAATCGAAGTCGAATATATAACCTTACATGTGTTGAAAATGACGTAAAACACCATAAAAACTAACAAAAAAACTTTAGTGGTTAAAGCCTCTTCCTTCGATTCGGGAAACCGCGGGTTCATGTCCCTTGGTCGTGTCATACCAAAGACGTTAAAAATGGTAGTAGTCAATTGTAACCTTTTCTTGACAACCAAATAATGGGTATTCCTATGTATGGTTGGCCCTGTGTCAGAAAGGGTGCGATACCACGTACTACGGCGTGGTATTTTAGTCCGGCAGCACTATATCTGCTACAAGTAAACAGCAGATAGATCCACAGTGAACTACACACACACACATTTATAAATCCAGACTATTGTGTCTATATCGGGCGAAATATGCCGGAGAGACTATAAATCTTTGCACTACACACACATACATTGCATTCCAGTGAGTTTCATAGTTTGACTGTCTGCCTGGAGAAATGCACCTCGGTCGACATTATTCGACTGTCACCCAAACTGGCAATATGTATTATACCGAATCTCATTTCTGATAGCATTGATATCGTACACGGGTGTGTTAATATGAAGTATTTTAAACGAAAATATACAACTGCTCACCTTTTGAATAATGAGAAATATAATCATGTTTACAAAAGAAGCTACAGCAAATATCCAGAATGTAACACGTGCGCCGTACATCTCCACAGAGATTCCACCAATCATGCTACCCGAGCCTGCTCCGAGACCCCAGTACACCCCGTGCAGAAATCCTTGTAGAGTGCCCAGGTATTCTGCGGGGACGTTACTGCATAGATATTTTATATAAACCGACCATACACCAGCAAATGTAGCCCCTGAAATAAAGGTATTGAACACATTTGTAACGTTGCACATAAAAGCTACCAGTTGTTGTTATTGCCACATCCGGAATTTGGCAAACATGCCAAGTAATTCTAAAAGATCTACAGTACTTCTGTGCGTCTGATATTGTTCATGGTCATATCCTTTATAATATCCACCCTATTCCATTTTGGTCCAACTTTTACTTTAGAAAGAGAAAGAGATGACATTATATGTCGAAGTGGAAAACCCCGTGGCATTTATCATTAATCCCGCGGGTTTATGGGCTGCCATTGTGATTTTTTGAAACTCCCACGAGATATTTTACCCATGGGATTTTAAATGCCCATGGGGTTTTATCCCACGTGGGGAAATAATAAAAAATAAATTAGAAGTTTCTTTTTATTTTTAAGTTTCAATTGCAATTCTATTATACGCAGTACTCATGGGATTTTAAAAAAGAAATCCCTCAGGCCCATTATAAATGGTGGGATTTTTTTAAATCCCGTGGAATGTTATACCCATATTTAATGTAGGATTTTTAAATTCCCATGGGATTTAAACCATAATTGCATCATGATGATGACAATGATGACAATGATAATGATGCTGATGGTGTTGTTTCATATCATAATCGGCATTACAGCCTGTCGGTCTCTATCTAAGTATCCATTTAAGATTATCTTAAGTCTCACTACACAGTTAGCTTCTTTACAACCCACCCTCATTCTTGCGCCATAAATTCGTCGGTTTTAACTGTTTTTAATAATTGCTGACATATGTGTTTATTGTTGTTTGCAGGTGACATGCAAATAGCCTGAAATTGGATGTGTAGCTAAGAAAATAGTAGGAATTCTTGTCCAAACCCTGGAGTGAAAACCCAAAATAGTGCAATCGATGACACCACGCAAATAAAAAAGAGAACATGGTCAACGGACCAGATTGAGAGGGAAAATGACTACGATTACAAAAAAAAAGTAACTTTTAGCTTGAAAACATAGTACACATGCTCTGTGTGGTGATACCTTGATCCACCAAATATTAAAAACGCGCATCCCATATATGTTATATATACGTGAAAACAACATTTAAAGAACAGATCGGCATAAACATGTGGAAGAACTATTTTGCAGATTAATTTTATTTTGTGGGGGAAGTAATAAACTTAAACATAATACATGTTCTTAACTAAAAACAAAATCAATGAAAACAGAAGCGATGTTATTATCTTTGTTATTTCCAGCCACTAATTCACTAGCAAGAAAGGTTTAGACTTCTCAGGTTACGTTAGACGTGTCAGCTGTTGCTATGTGATATGCGTCATGATGTTTCATCAAGTCTGGGTTTGAAGAAACTTAAAGACGTTTGATACAGGCTTTCAACTTCGCGCAGGGTTATTGTAGCCACTAATCCCTGTCACCACACAAATCACGTGACGATAGTTGAGGCCATGCGATTACAAAAAATGACGATACACTAGGTAATACTTGGTACAGCAAACTCTTGTCGTAACCAACAGGCAATTGACAATAACATCGACCATCACCTTCGAGAAGATGTTGAAAACATTCAACCTGGTTTTGGCTTGGGTGTAATATCTTTATTACATTTACGCACAGCTTCTGTAATAGTCTCCACGGAATACATGTTTGTTTACAAGTACTTTAACTTAGTAACCGGTGTGCATGTTCGCTAAAATTAATTTTTTTATATAAATAAATTATTTTTGTACTCAGACACCGTTTTTCAAGAGATATTGGCCTAAACTTAACTAGATTTCAGCTATAAATGTGTGTGGTGGCAGTGATTACTGTAACAGACAGGGGAAGTATCCACTGCGGAGAGTTTGATAGGCTTTGTCAAAATCATCATTTACAAGGACAGTTACATACAATTGTGTGATACGAGACTCAGGAGTTTAATATATTCTGTATAAAAAAATCTTATTACCACCTTTACAACACATACAGGCAATAAACTGCATTTAGATATACAGAGGTTACACAACAGTTTGTATGCATTTTCGTTCGTTGTCTGATTATAGTTAACCCTTAACCCGCTATGAATGTATAATGGACTGTCCTTTCTTTAAATTTAGACCATTACATTTATGTTACATAGGAGTGTTTTGAAGAAATGACTGATGAGCAGCCGGACTTTGTAAACCATGATCAGCCTGTGAGTTACTCGCAGGATGATTTGTTACAATCGACGCATAGGCTATTGTAGTCGCCCTTAGCAGGCTAAAGGGTTTAAAGGAAGAAGAGAACTGGACTGTTACTCGTTTTATAATATTAATATTATGACGTTGTTATTATTATTATTTTATTATCTGTAGTAGCAGTAGGATTAGTAGTACTAGTAGGAGCAGCAGCAGCAGCAGCAGCAGTAGCAGTAGTAGCAGTATTAACAACAGTAGTAGTAGTAGCAGCAGCAGTAGTAGTAGACTAATATTAGTAGTATTAGTAGTATTAGTAGCAGCAGCAGTATTAGTAAAAGTAGTACGGGCAAAGCTTGACCTGCGCCGACTATAGGTTACACGTATGCATGCAAATACTCACTAACTGACGCTACTAATTTTCATTTTCAAAATGCATCCAACTTCAATTTCGTCTCCAAAATGACGGACGCCCGCCATTCCGCCATTTTGAAATTTCCGGTATCGTTTTTGACCAGCTTCCTATCTCACGGTGAAGTCACAAAGACGTGATTAACAGTTGAAAGCAAAAAGTAACTTACCGGCGTTTTATTATGAACAGAAATAATGAATTTTAAAGAATACTTACATTTTTTTCCAGGATTTCTGTCGATTTTGGTACAGAGTAATTAGCGTTATTTCTAAAATTTACATTCGTAAAATCTCGATCGAACACAGGACAATTGACCGAGAAAGAACAAATGTATTAACAAGCAAGGTTTTAAGCAAGCGTTAAATAGCTGCCGAGAGACAAGAAGTTAACATACTAATATATCAAGTCACGGGTGTTAAAACAATATTGAAAAAAATATGTTGTCACGGAGATATAAACACGCCACGACCGTATTTTTTACATTCTTCCCGATTTTTACCATCAGTTCTTCCTACCAAGCCTTTTAAATCAATATGGGCTACCTCGCTTCTTTCTGTTCAAATATCTTGACATGCCTTACATATTTATTACAATTACCTTGTAAAACGACGTGTTAGAATTACACGTTAGAGTGTGCATTAAAACACATATAAACTGTTCACTGTTACCATGTGTAATTATAAGATTGCATTATCAAAGTAAAAAATGTAAAGAAACTGTTGCTACCTTACCATCAGCAATAATGAAAACCAATGAAAATTATAAAAAAAAAAAAGGAAATCAGCAGGCTTGAACCCTACCTTCCTGGGCACTAACACGGCGCCTCGATCAACTGCGCTATTGATACTTGTGAATGTATCGTCGCTAATATACATATAATAGTAATGATTACATGCTACATTTCAGTAGACTGGTTTACGGAAACGTCATTTCAGAAAGTGAAATGGTAACCTTTCAACATTACAAAATATGTGTTTATACCATTCAAGTTTTTCAGACGAGTTCTCTAGGAATTCAAGTTGTAAAGCATGCTTATATAAAGCAAGGCTATTCTCTTTCACTGTTTAAATAGGACACGTTCAAAACACGGCGAGATTTCCGGATTTCGGGTTCTCTGTCAAATTTTAAATCAGTTCCTAGTAGGTGACTTTTACTGCAATAATATGGGGGGAAATAATTTTTTGAAACGGAATGGGTCACATTTCGGCCCTTATGACTAAAATTATAATAGCAATGGTGATTAAAAGTAACACTATTTTTTGTTTAATATGAAACAGGCACTGCATTGATAAAGGTAAATTACTTTGATACAATTAATAATTAATTGTGTATGGAATGGATGGGGAATTGGGTTAGAATTTGATGATAACATGTAACAAAGATTAAAAAAAAATCACAATAACACTTAAACAGATATCTAATTTTTCCGACAACTGTTCAGTTTGTTAGCGCCTGAAAATTCAAGTACAGTCACAAAAAAACTGCGCCAAAAATGCTTGTGCATCTTTTCTGTGCAAAGATTTCTGTGCAAAGAAAAAGATCAAATAAAGTATGCACTTAAATCTATCCAAATCTGCACTTAAATATATCCGTATCGTATTGTTCTCGAGTTTAAAGTCTTATTACGGATAAAAAATAAAAGCAAAAAATATAACAAAAACCTTCCTACCCATTGTTTCCAACAAGGTTGCAGTAAACACGGATATTATTTTTATTAGGCATTAGAAATATATTTGTTTACATATTTTGCGTAAAGGCATATCTATAACTATTTCAAGACTTTAAGATTAAGATCTGATCAAATTTATAGTCAGTTTTCACCCTTAAAATAGAAATATAACTGTAAAAGGTGTACATTCTATCAAAGTGCTTTGCCCGTTACATAGGTAGTGCCTATTTCATATTAGTAGCAGCAGCAGCAGCAGTGATCAAACTAATGTGAGGGTCAACAAGATGGAACCCTGAATTATCTTGACATGCTTATATAGTCCACACCAGGCAGCAACATTTACAATAAAACAAGTTTAAAAGAAGCGTGCATGTATGTTTAAACATTTATATGAAAATTAGTTTTCACCTTGAAGTACTTCGAATGGCAGAACAAGCCATGCGTTGTCGATAAGTGCAAACACCATGAATCGGATTGAGTACCCTGTCATGCCCACGACCATCAACAGTAGACATCCGGTCTTCTCTAGCAGGCGGAATACGACAAGGAACATCACCATCTCGGAAGCGAGTGACACGCCGTTGGCTAGTCCAAGGACAAGTTGCGTACCACCTAAAAGTTTAAATTTAAAGGTTACATTAATTGTATCTCCAATATCGAAATACACAGCTTATATTAACACTTTTTCTTCCACAGTTTTGACATCAAAATATACAAAAGGAAAAAATGGATCTGTTTTACACAATTTATATATATATATATATATATATATATATATATATATTTCCGCAATATTATAAACGTTCACTATTTTCTTGTTACATAAGAAATTTTCAGTCATGGCCAATTCCGTCAAAACACGTTGATATAATGAGTCATTAAATGTAACTGTATATCTCTGTTACAGGCAGTTTTTCCTCTTCATCTTTATTAATGTGGTATACCACTTGTTATAGACAGGAATTGTATGTAAAAAGTTAAGATTATCACCATTACAATTTACTCCCAGTATACTAAAATCGTCTTTCATATGTACAAAAAGTAGTGTCCAAACAAACAGTTGAACTTTAAACACAATTCACAAACGAAACTGACTTACATGGCAGAACAAAAATCCTACCTACTTGTCTCAAAAGCTAAGGTTGGGTTTTCGCAAACGAAGATTTTATAAATTGTAACATAAGGTTCTATTCATCTCCGTTTGATTAATTAAAATCATACATCTCTGTTTTATTTGTGACCATTTTGCTGATAAAAAACAATATTCGTGACACTCGATGCTTTAAAGATTTGGCTATGCAGAGATGTAAGTAGTGTCATAATGCCATGTACATGCAGGTAGTAGTTATTTTTTCCTGAAACACTGTCTGTGATATTTATTTTCACAAAACAACAAAAAAAACATCAATTAAAGGT
Organism: Cyrtodaria siliqua; assembly: GCA_037043455.1. NCBI lineage: Eukaryota > Metazoa > Mollusca > Bivalvia > Adapedonta > Hiatellidae > Cyrtodaria > Cyrtodaria siliqua. The sequence continues at coordinate 60,485 of JAWPHD010012597.1, forward strand.
TCTTGCCATTCATGACGGAGTTGCTTTCCTTTTGCCCAAATGCTAATTAACTACTTAGAAATCGGTGCATACCGTACCAATATTTTCTAAATGCCAAAAAAGGAATCCCCATATAACGCCATTGCATATTCCCGTGAAGAACATGCTAAAAAGCCAAGAGCCATAATGCAGAGTCAGAAACATTCGGAACACCTTCAGTGGATTCGGCTTTGGTTTTGAGCCCACGTGGTCGTCAGCTTGTTTCTGTAACGAGATGTTGAATACATATAACTTCAATGAAAGTTTAAAATTCCCAACGAAAATTTGTAAAACGCCTAATTTTAAGTGCTGCGTTAAATCGTATACCATCCGAAATACAATTAAAATTGTGTAGTTGCAATCATAAGATCAATTTCACCATGGACAATATGGTATAGGACATAACTATGGAGGCTTTAAATAGCGATAGCCTCGTAGTTCCTACCATAAGTTCAAGCTTACAACGGACAGTGGAAGCTTTAAATGGCGATGGCCTCGTAGTTCCTATCATAAGTTCAAATTTAAAACGGACAATAGTGGCTTTAAATAGCGATATGATCGTAGTTCCTATCAAAATATCAAATTTACAACGGACAATGGCGGCTTTAAATCGCAATAGCCTCGTAGTTCCAATCATAAGATCAAATTCACAATGGACAATGGAGGCTTTAAATCGCGATAGCCTCACAGTTCCAATCATAAAATCAAATCCAAAAAAGACAATGGCGACTTTAAATCGCGAAAGCTTCGTAGTCCCAATCACAAGATCAAATTCAAATGGACAATGGAGGCTTTAAATCACGATATCCTTGTAGTTCCAATCATAAGATCAAATCCACAACAGACAATGGCGGTTTTAAATCGTTATAGCCTCGTAGTTCCAATCATAAGATCCAATTCACAATGGATAATAGAGGTTTTAAATCGCGATAGCCTCGTACTTCCAATCATATGATCCAATTCACAATGGACAATGGAGGCTTTAAATCGCGATAGCCTCGTAGTTCCAATCATAAGATCAAATTCACAATGGACAATGGATGCTTTAAATCGCGATAGCCTCGTAGTTCCAATCATAAGATCAAATTCACAATGGACAATGGAGACTTTAAATCGCCATAGCCTCGTACTTCCAATCATATGATCATATTAATAGTGGACAATGGAGGCTTTAATTCACGAGCGGCGATAGCCTCGTACTTCCAATCATAAGATCAAATGCATAATGGACAATGGAGGTTTTAAATCACGATAGTATTGTAGTTCCAATCAGAAGAAGAATTCAGTGGTCAATGGAGGCTTTAAATCGCGATGGGCTTGTAGTTCCACTAATAAGATCAAATTCACAATTCACAATAGACAATGAAGTCTTTAAATCGCAATAGCCTCGCTGCTACAATCATAATACCCAATTCACAATGGACAATATGGTATTGGACACAAATATGGAGGCGTGCTTTAAACATCCCGTAATGTCATATATAAATATGCTTACTTGGAATTTAAAGAAGAACGTGGTCACGAGACAACAAAACATGCTCCCGGCGAAGATGTAGAACGCCCAGTGATAATCGCTGATGGTCACGTGAACGCCACATATATTTACTCCCTTTCTTGTGAAGCTTATCACCGCCCCAACCGACATGGAACTGAAAGGTATATACTGATTATATACAAATGCTGAAAACTTGTAATTCAAACCTCATCTGCATACCTGAATTTAACGTTAATTCATTGGACGGTCCTATCACGTGACATCGTTTTCAAAAGTTAATATGCATAAACTCGTTTTTGAGGAACTAAGATTTTGTGTGATAACTATAATAAGTGTTGTCTGTAACTTTAATTGTCCGATCAAAAATATTAATTATAAGAATAGTTTAAAACAAAGTATGTTTGCATATTACTAATTTTAATTATGAAGGTACCAATAATATAGTTATATATTTAAAACTATGGTAGAATGATTTATTTAATTATATGCAAGCAGCTTTAAAGTTAACATGATACTCGATTAATAAACTGAGACGATACTGTTAATATCTGATAACAACTTCAATATTGCCGTGTGTCCCTTTAAATAGGTTTCTCAATCTTAAAATGTCGTTTTAATGAAAGGTTTGAATTATAAGATTATTGTTTATGGCCGTTATGTTTTTACTTATTTAATATAACTCATTTAATCATATAAATCTTGAAATGTGTGCTATGCAGGTAAATTACATTATTAAATATTACACTTATACGGTGTTTGATTAACGTATATATTACATTTATTTACAAGAATGTGACTTTAATTCAATAAATATTTCTGGATTCAATAGGGTCTTTAGTTACTTTCGAACTTCGCGCAAGAATACACCACAACTGTCACAACAATGTAATTAAAAATCTTGTAATTTCCACAGGGATTTATTTCCCAAGGAAATAACAACTTTTAATTCCCTCAGAATCACAGAAATGTAATATAATGATGTAATAAAGATATTGTCAAACATACTTCCCTTCGCAAAGCAGAATATTTGCTATTAGTTTATAATTAGATACACAGGCATTACGTGGTCCGAGTATTAACTTTAGTCTTTTGACTGTTACTTGTGATATGCAGGCTTCATAACCGCTGCTCCCAACTAAATACCATTATGTTTATTTCGCTCTTCGGGGCATTTAATTTTATTAGATACTAGGACCATACGCCGTACGACATTGGGAAGAAAGATACTCCATGTCCACCGCCATATGCATGCCATCTTCGGGATGGTTAAAATTTTGTACTATTGACTTTATTAATATTGAGTTCTGCTCAACCCGGGGCTAGAGAGCGTGAGCGGTACCTAGCATATTTCACTACCGCTCATGAACAGTCTCAATCAAACCGAGACTGCAATATTTCGTATGTGTCGTTTTCGGCCGTTTCCAAAAGTCCATTATCATACTCTTTTTCATACCCAATCCAACCCCTTCTCCAAGAAGGGAAAACGGTGTTGGCTGGAGTATGAAATAAAACCTTAAATTCGGCTTAAAAAGCTTGCATATTGTAAAAAAGTTGGTATATTGTAAAATTAAAACATTTAATGTGTAATGTTTTAAACAGGTTATCGCATTTTTTCAGTAAAAAATGTTTTAAAACATGTTCTATAATCACAATATCCGTTATAAAATCCTACTAATATAAGCTTTCCCATCGCTTAATGGAATTAAGGCGGGACCATGTAATGACTCCAGGACTTCTCTTACTACCCAATAGATTTCGATGGTTCTTTAACATGTTCGGGTGATAGACTCCGATACATGGGACCGCCCGGTTTACGTCTTTATGGACGAGACTAGGGAGAGTGTCTTGCCTAAGGACACATCTCAGTAAAAATTCAGCTGCGCCGCCTGTGAGTCTCGCATCCGTGTTTTTGGATTCATAGTCGAACGTTCTATACACTGGGTTACCATAGTTTCCATTAGAGTGGGAAGACTGTTTAATTATATTTTTCATGGAATTCAATTGTACTTTAAAAACTCATTATACACATGAATGACATGGACAAATGAAAAAAGATACCCAAGACATATGACACATTGCCATTCGATAGACCTTTTATTTCAAAACGTTCATCATAGTTTCAAGAGAGGCACTCTATAGTAGTTTTTTTCGTTCCAATTCTAATAACTACGCATTGCACTATATATGTTCTAAAATGCTGAAATAAAATATTGTTAAACCAACATAGTTTCATTATGATTATTAACATTAAAAGCTGTTTGTTTTATTTTAATATCTTAATAGTTGAAAAGGTGTAATGTTTTTCAATATACTTACAATGCTCCCAGCCCAAGTGAGCCCCACGCCCTCTGGTGGCCATATTTGTTCATTTCGGTATCCCCTAACTGATCTATACAACCCGAGTCTGCCAGGGCTCCACACGGGGACTGTAAAAGCTCTCCTAGGACGACAAGAACTATTATTGTTGTAAATGCCCGCCCTAAATCAGAACTGTCAAACATCCAACCACGTGACTCCATCAGGCTTTCGATCGGTGAATTATCCTTTCTTACTTTATGCATTTTGTCGAATTCTTCACGTGATACGTCACTTTGTTGTGTCTGAGATTCGTTTAATGTTGAAGACTGGTTGGTCTGAGAAACGTTTAATGTTGCACCAATAAAGTCTTTGACATAGTTACACTGAGAATCCGAATATTTAGCAGGGGGTACAAACCCAATGCTTGTTACAAATGCTAGCCAGCCGAGCGCACTTACGATTAGCAGTATCCTTCGTATACGAAAACGATCAGCCAATGAACCCCAAATGGGGCCACTGCAAAAGCCCACTAATGGTCTCACACCGGAAATAATTCCAATTTGATTTGGACTGAATCCCATTTGTTTGTAATAGATAGAGAAATATGGGAACACAGAGCCTATCGCGCCTCCAAAAAAGAAAAAGAAAGCTTTAAACTTTATGAGTTGTTTATCCACTTTAAAGAACGTTGTATTACAGCATAAGCTGTTAGGCGTTTTGGCATCAACAGACGCAGGAACTGTCTGTATAGGACAAGTTTCGTCTCTGACAGGTTTGTCCGGTTTATCAATGACAAACATATTCATCTCCATGTTGAGGGTCGACATTTTTGATACTTTATTCCGCCGTTATTACTAAACAGACCTTGTTTTGTGGTTAAAACAGTTGACGTCAAAAACACGAACCGACTCCGATACGTAGTATTGGTCAAACTCCGCTTATCGTGACCAACAACTCCTTGAATGTGATGTCCTTACCCGCATTCTGAAAATAAAGGAAAAACGAAAAATCAAGTTTTCATGTAGCATGTGTACAATCACTGGAGCGCATGCGTGGCCGGGAGGGTAAAGACGTTGCGTCTAAAACTGTCTCGCCTCTCACCACCGCCGGTTCAAATCCCACTGGTAGCTAGACTTGTCCAGTCAGAAAATGTCGCTACTTACGGATAGCGGGAGGTATACAGTACTGGTTCAACCCAGGGAAATGGGGTGGTCTGCCTCTACCGCAAAAAATGTTATATATCAACCGCAATATATAGCCTAACATGTGCTAAAATGACGTAAAACACCATTCAAAACAAACAATCTTTCCTAACCCAGTTAACTTCGAGAACCAAATGATATGAGCTGCTGTGAATTGTAATTGTAATTGTGTTAATAAACGTGTCGACAAGCTGTTACTTCTGTATAGCTTGCTACATGCCGGCAATCGATACGAATTGTTAGAAAGTTCAATAGTATATAGTTTATTCAGCAAAATTCCAAAAGATCATAAGACCCATGAGGATACAAAACCTATATATATACAAGGTTGACAGAAGGTACATGCAATAGTTATGTGTACTTATGCAAAAGTACTGGAGTTTCAACATCAACACGATATATAATTTTAAAGCATTTGAAAGTAACAATTCAAAAAATATGTTCAATCATGCATGGTACTGTTATTATTAATGCATTGTAAACAGTCTTTAATCGCATAATATATGCGGAGAAGATGGCAGTCATTTAAATCCTAAATAGCTTTATTTCACTTTTTATAGAAAACATCAAAAAAACTAACTTTTATAACATTTGAAATCTTTCTTAAAAAACAGAACAAAACAAAAACAACTTTAAGTCAACTGGTCTTAATATTTAAGAGACAGTCTCATATACTTAATTAAAAAAAATATGTTTTGTACATTAATTACTATTATCTAACACATTAGCCTTCTTAATTTTGTGATTTTCACTATTTAAAAGTTCCAAAAATTTAAACATACTTGGTCTTTTCCGATAATACTTCTTTATATATTTTTCTCTTAACTCATTATATAATGAACATTAAATAACAAAGCGATACTCATCTTCTAGTTTTGCACATGTGATACATTTACGTTCATTTATTGGTATGCTATTCGGCTTATGCCATCTCTCAGCTTCTGTTTGTAAGTTATGAGATGATAGTCTTAGTCTTGATAATGCATTTCTATACTTTGGTATATTTAAAACATAAGGTTTCATTTAGTTGACGTAATGCATATCTTGAACCAGAATGCCGGTAGTATCACTTTTATAAAAAAAAAATGTTGACGAACAAACAAAAAGAAAGAAAAGAAAAGCGCATTTTACATATCAATTTTCATAACTTTCCAGATTTTAGGGTCCGTGTGCGCTCGCCCACGCCCCTTGGATCATATCCGCTTACCATGGCCTATGGCCTATTTTTATATTTGATTATCTTAACAAATGCCAATGGCAACATAATGACAGAAACAACAAACATAACCATATTATTATTATGATGCACAACACACACATATAAGCCAAAAAGAAGAACGTACTCATAAGCACGCACGCATGAACACACAAACAATGCGCACGCACGTACGCGCATATACATCGAAATACAAAACCAAACGACACTAAAAAACAGAACAACGTTAACATATGTTTATCAGAAATCCTGTGTCAAATGATGCAATTAATATATACTATATTTACCATATTTTTGTAATTTATATATTTGTTGATTTTATTAAAAATAATCACTGACGCATACGCTGTTAACAATTATTTATTTTATATTTGTAACGGACGTGTTACACCAAGAAAGTCGATAAATGATATCGCTAAGAATGTTTTGCCATATATAGATTAAAACAAAATTTCTAAGTATCAACTTTTGTATGTTAATTATTTTTTTTTATTTTAAATATATTTTAGAATAGATATATGATCAGTATTTTGTTTTGACCCATAGTTTGTAAAACATTTATTTTTTGTTTAAATTGTTACATCTTTTGACAGTTACCCTCCCTTTATATGAAAACATGAAATGTACTGATAAAACACATAACATGAGTCAAAGATCGCTTAAAGATATAAAATTCTTAAAATTGGTATGAAATAAGAGAAAAAAAACATAAAAATTTGACCCATTTATCGCAGGTTTTTCGTCTATAAACAAATGAAATATGGATAATCTTAAATTACCTCCGTTTAAATTGAATATTGTTTGAAATTCAAGTAACTGTAATTCAGCGTTAACATTAAATATTTCGAAAATTTCTTTTTCAAACGCATTTGTAGTGGTAATGCTAGTTAAACATGATGTCAAAATAATTTTAACTGGCATATTTAGAATTAGGAACATCGAAAGCTTCACTAATTCGAAGTACTTAATAAAATCCTATATACCCAGTACAAAGTGTTATAACTTATTTCTAAGAAAAACACATTGACTTAAAAGTTTTAAAATATGTTCATGCAATCAGAGCAGACGATTTACACTCATTATTTTGCAGTTTAACCGTATCTCTAGCTCAAAATACACAAAACAATGAGAATACTATTGACATATTCTTAGGTAGATACTTAGCAATTTGGTTTAGTGTTCATTCTGTTTGAACTCTGGATCACACATGCCGCTTACAGTAAGATAAATATAATGGATAATTACAGCAGTAGCATCAGTATGTTGAACTGAGAAAAGCTGTTTTGCTAAGTCATTTATTTTTTATTTTTTTACAATCTCTGTTCAAGGATGTATGTATATAGATTAGTTACTTCAATACATTTCTAAAACTAACGTATCCCACATGTTCATCGAATATTATTCATAGTTCCAGAAATTAATATATAGAACATGTTTTCCGTGGCTGTCACGAGTTTATGAATACAACTTAACACTTCTCCAATTTATATATACAACAACATGTTTTCAGTGGCTGTTACGAGTTGATGAATAAAACTTAACACTTTTCCAATTTATATATACAACAATATACATTCACTGGCTGTTACGAGTTGATGAATAATAACTAACACTTCTCCATTTTATATATACAACAATATGCATTCACTGGCTGTTACGAGTTTATGAATAATATTTAACACTTCTCCAGTTTATATATACAACAATATGCATTCACTGGCTGTTAGGAGTTTATGAATAAACACTAACAGTTCTCAAGTTTACTGTTTATACAACAATATGCATTCACTGGTTGTTACGATTTTATGAATAATAACTAACACTTCTCCAGTTTATATATACAACAATATGCATTCACTGGCTGTTACGAGTTTATGAATCATAACTAACACTTCTCCAGTTTATATATACAACAATATGCATTCACTGGCTGTTAGGAGTTTATGAATAAAAACTAACACTTTTCAAGTTTATATATGCAACAACATGCATTGACTGAACGTCACGAATTTATGAATAATAACTATACACACTTCTCCAGTAAATATATTCAACAGTATGCATTCATTGGTTGTCACGAGTTTATAAATAATAACTAACACTTCTCCAGTTTATATATACAACAATATACATTCACTGGCTGTTACGAGTTTATGAATAAAAACTAACACTTTTCAAGTTTATATATACAACAATATGCATTCACTGGCTGTTGCGAGTTTATGAATCATAACTAACACTTCTCCAGTTTATATATACAACAATATGCATTCACTGGCTGTAAGGAGTTTATGAATAAACACTAACAGTTCTCAAGTTTACTGTTTATACAACAACATGCATTCACTGGTTGTTACGAGTTTATGAATAATAACTAACACTTCTCCAGTTTATATATACAACAATATGCATTCACTGGCTGTTGCGAGTTTATGAATCATAACTAACACTTCTCCAGTTTATATATACAACAATATGCATTCACTGGCTGTTAGGAGTTTATGAATAAAAACTAACACTTTTCAAGTTTATATATGCAACAACATGCATTCACTGACCGTCACGAGTTTATGAATAATAACTATACACACTTCTCCAGTTAATATATTCAACAGTATGCATTCATTGGTTGTCACGAGTTTATGAATAATAACTAACACTTCTCCAGTTTATATATACAACAATATGCATTCACTGGCCGTCACGAGTTTATGAATAAACACTAACAGTTCTCAAGTTTACTGTTTATACAACAACATCCATTCACTGGCTGCTACGAGTTTATGAATAAATATAACACTACTCCTGTTTATATATACAACAATATGCATTCATTGACTGGCACGAGTTTATGAATAACAAGAGCTGTTGGAGAACAGCGCAGCTCGACTATTCGATTTTTCAGAGAATAATAAATTATATAGCCAGTACCATCAGAAAACAAGGCTAAAACAATGTGGGGGTGGTGTTGTGGGGCAGGGCGGGTATAGAAACTTGGGCCAATATAAAATTATTGCTAGAATATCATTCAAATTATTGTAAAATTTGGGGCCTGTTGTGAAATTTTATTTTTAATTTTTATCAGTTTTAACCCAAATTTGTTGTCATTTTAAAGAAATTTGTTGTCGAAAGGCAACTCGGGGAGGGAGGGGATATCTGGCAATTTTTATTGTTGCCTCATTTCAGGTTGTTTTTTAATTGATATTTCATCTGTATCTCTGAATTTAATCTAAACTCTTTTATATTGTGCACATGATTGCGTTCAAATTAAAATTTTAATATCCAAATAATGGAAGATAAAATGAAAACAATACCCCCAGTCCTACATGAGATGTAGCGGGGGTTGGGGGCAGGGCGGGGCCGCATCATTGATATAAGTGTAGATTTGATCATACAAAAAAACACAGACATCTATAAAAAAAAAAAAAAAAAAAAACATTCGGGTGGTGGTGATGATGATGGGGTTTTGGGATGGTTTGGGTGGGGGCGGAACATATTGATAAACTGATAAAACAAAACAACACAGATATAGGAAGGTGGTGATGATGGGGTTTTGGGATGGTTTGGGTGGGGGCGAAACATATTGATAAACTGATAAAACAAAACAACACATATATATGAAAAAAACACAAGAGGTCAATGACCTTGAAGCTCTACTGATAGATTTTGATAGCCAGATCAGCTAAGGGAATCTGTGAAGTTTTATGGAAAATAAGACCAACACTTTCAAAGAAGTAGTCACCACAAGTTTTTCCTATATCACTCTATGTAAACATGGATGGCCACTGGTGGCAATGTTTGACATAGAATATCCAATGCATTTTTTTAGGACCAACTAGATTTCATGCCAGTAATTTTAGAAAAGGTTCCAAATCAATATCGCTTATGGTGTATGAGAAGTAGTTACCACAAGCTTGTATTTAATCTGTGGCAGCCATCTTGAATTTCCGGAAAACCTGATTTTTACTTGGGACTAACTGGACATCAAGACCAACATTCCTGTAAAGTTTTATGAAAGACATTTTGGTAAAGGTACCAAACCGATACCACTTATGGTTTAAGAGAAGTAGTCACCATATAACTGTATTTAAAATCTATTTTTAGCCATGCCATCAGGAATTTTAGGCCAACCTGGTGTTTACTTAGGACCAACTAGACATCAAGAGAAATATTCCTATATTCCTAAATATAATGATTTATTATGCAACATTACCTATGCAACATTATAATCTCGTTCAATTTTATCCTAGTCTAAAGACTGTATCTTATAAGTAAAAATGTCATAATGCTACCACAAATTTTAATTATAAAGCTATATATCAATTCAATTTACAACATCAACCTTAGCATGCTTGTATCCTATATGCTGCTCCAATTTTACAAATCACCCTTTTGTAACATAAATGGAATGATCCATATTTATAAATGACCAGGTCACAGATCATGTTATGCAATGTCTCCTGAGAATTAGGTTAATATATCACCAGTACAAGTAGACTTGCTCTTGTCTCTGTGGTCATATTTGGAAGATCAGAATCAAAATAAAATCTTAAAATCCTACAATTTTTGTTTCAGTCTTTTTCTGAGAGCCAAAAATACAATGGAGACTTAATCCTTACCCCACTATGAATGTATAATGGACTGTCCTTTCTTTGAATTTGGACGCAGTCCATTTATAGTACAAATGGATATTTTGGTCAAATGACTGATGAGCACCTAGTGTAAACCCTGATCTCTCTGCAAGATGTCGTACCAGTCATTTTGGTAAAGGTTCAATATCACTTACGGTTTTGAGAAGTTGTCGCCCAAAAAGTCACGTTTTTAAAATCTATTTTCAGCCATGGCGACCACCTTGAATTTCCGGCCAAGCTGAAGTTTTGCTAGGATCAACTAGACATCTAGAGCAACATTCCTGCGAAGTTTCATGAAAATACGTCAAGTAGTCTCAGAGGAGTAGTCACCACAATTTTTTCCTATATAACTCTATGTAAATAAAGATGGCCGCTGGTGGACATGTTTGACTTTGAATCAAACTGAATCTTGGTTAAGACCAAGTACATGTCGCACCAGTCATTTTGGTAAAGGTTCCAATTCAATATCACTTACGGTTTTGAGAAGTAGTCACCACAAAGTCGCGGTTTTAAAATATATTTTAGCCGTGGCGGCCATCTTGAATTTCCGCCCGACCTGAATTTTTGCTAGGATCAATAGACATCAAGAACAACATTCCTCTGAAGTTTCATGAAATTCAATAGTTTCAGAGGAGCAGTCACCACAAGTTTTTCCTATATAAATCTATGTAAACAAAGATTGCCGCTGGCGGCCATGTTTGACATCCAATCAAAATGAACATTGGTTAGGACCAACTTCATGTCATGCCAGTCATTTTGGTAAAGGTTCCAAATCAATATCACTTATGGTTTTTGAGAAGTAGTCGCCACAACATCACAATTTTAAAATCTATTTTTAGCCGTGGTGGCCATCTTGAATTTCCGGTCGACCTGATTTTTTGCATGATCAACTAGACATCAAGTGCAACATTCCTGTGAAGTTTCATGAAAATTCGTCAAGTAATTTCAGAGGAGTAGTCGACACAAAAAAAATACTGACGGATGGACGGACGGACGACGCACCACGGCATAAGCTCTGCTGATCTTTGATCAGTCGAGCTAAAAAACAAAAAGTATTCGGGTGGTGGTGATGATGGGGTGGTGGGATGGTTGGGGATGGGGGCGAAACATATTAATCAACAGAAGTCGAGTTTCGAGTGGGGGGGGGGGGGGGGAGGGCAACATAGCTATATTTGTAAGCATTGACCAAAACAACACAGAAATATGTGGAAAAATAATAAACAAATAAATAAATCGAGTTTCGAGTGGGTGGGGAGGCGTGGGGGGAGGTGGGGGGGGGGGGGGGGGGCAACATAGCTATAGGTGTAAGAATTGACCAAAACAACACAGAAATATGTAAAAAAAAATAACAAATGTATCGACTTTCGAGTGTGGTGGGCGGGAGGCAGGTGGTGGGAAGGCGGGGCGGGCCAGCATAGCTATATGTGTAAGAATTGACCAAAACAACTCAGAAATATGTAAAAAAAAAAAGTATTTTCGAGGCGGGGCTGGGGGCAACATAGCTATATGTGTAAGAATTTACCAAAACAACAGAAATAAAAAAATAAAAATAAAGGGTTTGGTGGAGGGGATGGGGGGCGCGGGGAGGTGGGAGCGCATGCCCCAATATTGGTGAAGTATGAATACGATGCATAATGCTATAAGAAATTCGAAACCAAAATTATAGATATATACAACAGCTTACACGCAAACGTAGATCTGCCTTTATTGCACATTTTATGGGCCATCACAATTTGGGTTCCATGGGAGCCCAGAATTTGCAGAAGACAACATTGCTTACGCAACCCTTTACAACATACTATAAGGAAACCAATTCCCAAATTTAGTTGAGCTTGGACAAGAAATGTAACTGATACAGACTTGTAAACACAGCTTACACGCAAAATTTGATGTGAAATAGACACATTTTAAGGGCTATCCAAATTTGGGTTTCATGGGAGCCAATGGGTTACAGGAACCAAAATTGCTTATGCAGACCTTAAGATAATGCTATAAGGATTCCCAAATTTGGCTGTGCTAGGATAAGAAATGTAAGAGACATAGACTTGTTAACACAGCTTACACGCAAACCTTGATGTGGGACGCCGACGACGACGCCGGTGTGATTACATAAGCTCTCTTATTCTTCGAAGAGTCGAGCTAAAAACTACCAACCTTTCTCTAATTTATATTGCAAACAATATGCATTCAATGGCTGTCACGAGTTTATGAATAAAAACTACCAACCCTTCTCCCGTTTACATATACAACACTATGCATTCATTGGCTGTAACGAGTTTATGAATAATAATTAACACTCTTCCAGTATATATATACAACACTATGCATTCACTGGCTGTCAATAGTTTATTAATCAAAACTACCAACCCTTCTCCCGTTTATATATACAACACTATGCATTCATTGTCTTTCTTATGAATTTAACCACCAGCACTTCTCCAATGTATATCTATATTTATAAAAGTATGCATTTACTGGTTGTCACGAGTTACCAAGACACATCCAGTTTGTCACGAGCTTTGTTAAAATAGAAACGTGTACATCTTCAGGCGCCTGTCTCCCTGACTATATCGGTACAATTTATTGATCATGGGTATCCATTTCCTTTCGTTGATATTTACAAGTTTATACTCTAGATCTACGTGCATGTTTGTATGGATACTATATTCTGAACAGATGGGGCAGTTGTAAGGAGAATTGGATTACATGTGATATACATGATAGCAATCATAGCCGGAAATACAGGACGCATAGTGCAATGCTTGTTAAGTGTTTGAACTTGTCAGTTTATGAAAAATAAATATCCGGTTTAACATTTTAATGTTTCGCCTACGGTGACTGTACAAGCTCTCGAATCCGGTTATAATATAGATCTAATTTGATACTAAAATATCCTGTGTGCATGTGTGGTTAACCTGTGAAAAGCGACTATTGCTGTTTTGCGCCAATAAATGTAAGGTACTGGCACCAGAATAGTTCTGGCTACTACAATTTGTTCTTACGGATGCTGAAGGTATGCAGTATTGGTCCTACCCAGAAAAAAATGGGTGGACTGTTTCCACCACTAAAGATCGACCGTCATATATAGCCTAAAATGTGAAAAAATAGGCGTAAACACTATTCAACCAACCATATTTTAATTAATATTTTGTAAACATTTTACTTACCTTTATTTATCGCATAAAATGACGCCTGGGATTGTAATAAAAGTAGATATAGAAGTTGAACAGGAAATGTAACATTCAAGGACCGCAGTCAACCACAAACAGGAAATGTAGCATTCAAGGACCGCAGTCAACCACAAACAGGAAATGTAGCATTCAAGGACCGCAG